>JANEYF010002514.1:0-30555 GCA_029963845.1 Rhamnusium bicolor
TATTTATCTAATTCTATTGGAACAAGAAAAAAAATTTTCGCTAAATAATGGGCGTTGAGATAAAATTTGGCAACACTGCCATGACCATAGACATTATTATATGTCTATGGCCATAACTTTCGCATACAGCTAGCTTCGTCAGCGGTTCTCAAACAATTTGATGTATTATTTAAAATATTTTTTTTTGCCACTTCTGAGGAACTTTTACTAAGGTAAATTTTTAGCAATCGACTTCTTTTACCAAGTACTACCTCCCATTAAAAATATATTCCCAAGTTCGTAAACACCCTGTATATATGTATATATATATATGTATATATATATATAATATATATATATATATATATATATATATATATATATATATATATATATATATATATATATATATATATATATATATATATATATATATATATATATATATATATATATATATATATATATATATATATATATATATATATATATATATATATATATATATATATATATATATATATATATATATATATATATATATATATATATATATATATATATATATATATATATATATATATATATATATATATATATATATATATATATATATATATATATATATATTACGATGACCAAACCACACCCTGTATAATGTACAGGATACATAAGGATAAAATTATGTTGAAATAATAAAAAGAAAGTAATAAAGATATTTTGCCAATACTAAAACAAAGAAAGACTCTAATATTTAAATTAAAATGATAATTTTGAGTGGTATGAGAGCCCAGTTTCAGTGAGAGACACTTACGATAACTTTATTCATATTAAATAGGTAAAACTTGTAATAAATGTTGTTAAACGCTAGATATAAACACCTACCGAGTGGTAAATGAACTTTATGTTATTATGTTATGTTAAAAAGCTTTGTTCTATTTAGAATAAGCACCAGAAGGACTATTGTGTATAGCATGGCAACCAGAGCCAAAACATTATTGAGTTAGGTACCAAAACCTTTGGGTAACCTGAAAAAAAAAAATTAAATTTTATTGTTATTAATTAAAATTATAAACTTTGTTAGATGCTAGATTAAATTTAGTCATAAAATATCTACAAGTGAGATAGCAATCATGAACACTGGAAAAAAAGTGCTATAAACTACTTTCATATATTGGGTAGCGTAAACTGTACGATATCTGAGATTTTAATCATTTCTACGAAGTAAGTGCATCGTCTAACTTTAAAACTTTACAAAAGTGAAAGAGACTCACCTTGTGAGCTAATACAATGTTATAGCATCAAGATGTAAAGACATTTAAAAGGTGTATGTGTAAATTATGTCCAAGGAGGTATATAACTTTGACAAATATGAAGTTTTTTCTAAAATAAAAACCATTTGTTGAACTTTTTATAGCTATGTCAGAAGAATAGCATCTATTTATTGTTTCCAGTCAGTTAGTTATAAGTAATTTGTTGTATTTGAAAAGTTTCCAGCCAATGAGGTTTAACGAAGTCCTAAAACGAAAGGCAATTTAAAATAATGTTTTAAATGTGTTTAGTTATGCAAGTATAGTATTGAATTGTTCATTAGGTATTAAAGTAATCTCTGGTATGTGGTTTAGATGGTTGTAATTAGTTATATAAGAGAAATTGTTAAAAATTGTTGCAATTGTAATTTTTCTAAATATTCATAAAAGGCCATAGTATGGCATATCAAAATAAAGCTAATTTGACAGTGTTTTTTGATGTCCCTATGATGTGAGGTGTGTGTAGGTATGTTTATTTTCTGTCTACTATAGAAGGCCATAAACTGGAGAATGACCAAAAGTTTTTAAAATATATCTAATATATTAGAAATAAAAATAGAGATACACCAAAACCACGTTGTAAACATACAAAACATTCACAGATTTTAAGGTTATTTTACCTCCAAGGTAAGTTGATGACGTCACGCGCACGACGTCTATTGCTTTTGAGGTTAGGTAAGGTAGTTAAATAATGAACCGGTTGTAAACTTTCAAATCAAGCGATTACAGGAACTGTAGTTAATGTACAGATCAAACTTGAACTTCCGTGATACAACATACATTTGGCCTTAGAACTAAGTTCAAGCAAGAACTGAGTTTAAACTATGTCGTTACAACCGGCCCTAGTGATAGACACTGTATATTTCACTTTAAAATAAAAATTAAAAAAAAAAAAAAAATTGTCGATACGTAAAACATTACAGCCTGTAGACACCCTGTTGTGAAAGATTCAAATAGGAAAATAGTGTTATATGATAAACGTATCAAATAACGCAAATTTGTGAGATCATTAGATGGATCGATAAAAATAGGGACGACAATAGTAATAATCAATTATTCTTGGCTTCAGAAAAAGACCGTTTCAGGGTTTTACCTCAACAACATGTAATCAACAATAGATATTAACACGTTCGCTACCAACCGGCTCATATATGAGCCACCAGGTTTTTTCCTGAGGACCGGCGGCTCATATAAGGGACGGAAAGCCTGTGCTACTAAATGAACATTTCTGAAGTCAGCATACGTGATAGCGATTTCGCATTTTACATCGATCTTGGGGAATGCATGTCTCATTTATGAGCCTCGTGGTCCCGGGGTAAAGTTTATTGTTGATTTTGTGGATCCCTGCTTCAAGCAATACCACGAAAATATGACCTAAGTGAATTTCATCGTTAAATGTTCTTTGAAAGAGTTACATTTTTAGTTTTTTAATAAATCCTGATACAACATTACATTTGTTTATGAATATATATGTGACTCATATATGTGACGAGTGGTCTATTGTTGAAGATCTATTGCTATAGACCAATGTCTCATTTATGGGACATATTCTACAAACCGGTCCACATTAATTACAATAGCCTCATAAGCACCCCCATAAATAGAAAAATATTTAAAAAAAATCATAGCCATTGAATTGTCCTATAATCTCTGGGGATAAAAATCAAAATATAGCGTGGTAGCGAACGTGTTAAAACAATAACTAACGTTTCAAAAAACGTCCATGCAAAAATATCAAGAAATGCATGATAGCCACATCAAGAACAGAAACAGTAAAAAAAAGTAACTAACTTATACCAAACTAACTTTTGTGTTCATAAAACAAAGTAATTAAAAGGTCATGTGACGTTATACATACCTATACCTAAACTTATATAAAAGCTCTAGGTTAATTTCGAACACACAACACAAAAATTTTACTACACAGCGACACAGATAATAGGAGTTAGGGGAATACACAATGCTTGATCTGCCGGTTTTCGAGACGAGACGACATTGAATTCGATATCGCCCTTCGATCATGATCGAAGATATCGCCTATGGTACCGATTCAGAAAACGCATCGTCGGAAGATCTCGGAAATCGACACGTATTCATACTAATGAATGAGAAATGTTCGAACCATAGGTCAGAGACAACCACGAGACGTTCAAGTACTTGTATTGTTTCTATTCGGAATATTGCACTGGTCTACTGTTTGGGAAGATTAGAATAGATGGAGTGCGCGATGATGAGCAGTGATTTAAAAAAGCGCGCGATGCGTGTTGTTGGCTTGTTATATTTTCAATTACATTTTAATGAAGACATAAAACAAAACAGGTAAAATAAATCGTTTATTGATAGAAAATCAATAAAATTACAAGCCACAACAAATGCAACAATTATGAGGATATTTTAAACAATCTAAACCACAGAAAAATAAATGGCTAAACAAAAAGTTAAACATTTTACAATTAAATAATGATTATAATACTTTCTTGAACAGGTACCTATGTAATACAAAACCTATATAGCAAGTACAAAAAATATATAATTAAGCCTACCAATAAGGAAAAAAAATGTACATTTGCTTCCCAACATCCCAGATATATATCTATCAACATCAATTAATGCTACACATTATTTATACAATGTGGTCTGCAATTTAACAATACTTTTTACAAATATGATAGTAATAATATTTAATTGCTTAGGTAAAGTTTACATTAACAAAACATATAAACACCGATAGGTTTTTACAAATAAATATACATATGCTACACAAAAACGAAGAAGTACTTGTTCGTAGGTACATAAATTATATACCTAATTAATAATTATTGGGTAAATATAAACTTATTAGGTAGGCGCATATGTACGTATTACAGTTTCAAGCAACATTAATATTTGAAATTATAAAAAAACATTAATAATAGCATTAAAGTTATCAAGCCATAAGAAGCTAATAAAATAAAACATATTTATTTATTTTATAGTTTGCAAACTGTTTCTGACTGCTGCTGGAACAAACCTCATATCAACAACTATCGATGCTGGAATGTCGCCAGCTTATGTTTAGATTTTTTTTGCATCCTTATGATTCTGGATGTTTTCTTGGTTTTTTCTTTTACACCACCAAAGAATCCCAATTTTCCACACAGCTTGCAGGATCTTCCTGGTTACAATTTCATAATGGTCAAAACAGGAATTCCATGAGAAGTTCATATTATCAAAGATGAATTCAGTGACTATAACAAATCTTGGGTTTATGGCAAAAGGTTGGACCTAACAAAAAGGAAACAATTTCTTTTAAATACATTTAAAACACAAAACACAAACTTACTTTTGGTCATTGGAAAATAGTGCATTTTTTCCACCTGGTCTACATTGAATTCACAAATAAGTGTGTGGCATGGTTATAATAAAATTATATACTACACTAACACTAATAAAAAGTTCAAATAAAATAGTATTTAAAAGTCACAGTATTTTACAGTTCGTAATCCAATATAAAATAAAAAACGACACACACTACACAATATGAGCATCAAAACAAACAATATGGCGACCTAATCCAACATCAACGATATGGAGTGTAGAGAAGGAGGAACGTCTCTTATGGACGGTACGTTCAAAATGTGGTCTGAATTCTGTAAGGTATTAGATGTGGCGCTGATCGTATTATGGGATTGAGTCTGAAGTTAAACACTTACTATATCTCTGAAACTAGCTTCAGATTCTATAAACTAACGAAAACATAATATTATGTAGGTGTTGAAAAGAATTATACAGCGTAAAAAAATAATAAAAATGGTAAAAACAAAATCACGTAGAATACCTCCTGTAAATCAGCGCCACCTATTCTTCCATCGAAAATCCGATCACATTTTTTTAACACGGAGACGTTTCTCCTTCTCTACACTCCATAATCAACAATGACGTTTCCTGTGCTGCCAACGGCATCTACGAAAATCTTCCCAAACTGCAACAAAGATAGATTCATTGAGAAACTCCTATGTACAACAAGGATGGAAGTATGTCAGTAATTATACCTAAAACCGAACGCATTTTTATGTGTACTTGAATGTCTCGTGGTTGTCTCTGCATTGGTTGAAAATTTACATCAAATAACATAACCTAACGTATGCATTATTTATTTCGGCACTTTCAAAAGTGTTTAATTATTGTTTGTAAGGTAAGGTGAAAGTTTGTGTTATGGTGTAAATTATTTATCTGCTTTTTTTTTTAATTATGCTACCAATATTTCCTGATCGTTTAAGAAGACTTCGTCAAAGGGAAGCAAACTTACTGTAGTTTTTATTCGTATTGAAAGCACCACAATTGCAATAGTATTACTTTATTAACAATTAGGAAAAAACAACATTAAAAATGCGTCACCATTACATCATGCTTCATTTCACACTTATTACTACTGTCAGAAACTAAAAAACATTTTTACGCTTTAAATTATGCAACCAACAAAACACGGTTGTGTCACCGAAAAGCCTATCTAACATTATTAACAAAACGAGTTTAAATTAAATGTCAAAAAGTATAAGATACAAATCAACACACCCCCCATTTTGACAATTTAAAAATAAACTAAAACTTAAAATCACTGCACATATTTTTGTTTTATTTCTAGTCCAATTTTCCCAAGCTAACTCTCTGTTTACATTTGTCCAGAACTGCTTTTGTCACAGCTTTTGTTAGAAAGTCCGCTGCATTGTCCTTAGTTTCGACGTATCTCAAATTTATTTTATGTCTGTCAATTTCATCTCTTATGAAGAAATATTTTCTCTGTATGTGTTTAGTTGTTGAATGATACGTACTATTGCTTGATAATTTTTTTTGCTGCTTGGTTGTCCGCGTACTATATTGTTAAGTCACCAAGCTTTTCTTCTTCTTTAAGGTCAATAAAAACCTTTTTCATCCATATCAGTTCCTTAATTGTCTCCGTCAGTGCCATAAATTCGCTTTCGCGGGTGCTTAGTGCGACAACTTCTTGTTTTTTACATTGCCAACTAATCGCTCCTCCTGCTAAATTACATATGTAGTTGGAAAATCCTATTCCATCTAAATTATTGTTCCAACTAGCATCACTACCCAAGCAACATTCTGACGACGAACCGACGTTGCTGTTCGCAACAAAAAAGTCGGTGTGCGACGTACACAAAACGTCGGGCTGACCCATATTTGTACTAATCTGGTCAATAAAATATGGGTCGATTCGACGTAGAGGACCGACTTTAGTCGTTGTGATTACCAACCAAATGTTCACCAAATTTTACGTCGGCTTAAGTTGGTTGTCAGGCTATTACCAACCTTATTTAAAATTTGCCCTTAATTTGACCTACAAAAGTCGGGTGTAGGTAGTGAAACTAAAAAATTTTGTATATTATTCTATTTGTCATACCTATCTATTTATATAAAATGGATAAGGCATATTTATCATTGAGTACGTATTTCATATAAAATACTTCGAATAAAATTTTAATAAATCTGGTGGGGTAAAAACTGAAACGAAAGAAATTTTATTGATACTATATATATAAAGTAGGTCGAAAAATATAGTGAACCCATAAGAATAATGTTTATTTTATGAACGAAAGTACTATTTTTATTTTTTTTACTTTCAAAAAATATTTTCCCCTTCCAAAGAAAGCGCAATTGAAATATTGTTTAATTAATTTTACGAGTAAATAAAAACTTTGTTGCTTACTTTATTTGAAAAAAAGAGACAAATTTTGTGTATTTAAAATAATTGTACACATAATCAACATGGCCGCCTATTATTTCCTTCTGTGGAACTAGAAAATATGGCGAAGGCGGAATAAGTGCAACTATTTTTACTAACAGCGACGTCACGGTTAAATAATTTTACCTGCACCAACTTTTAGTAGGCTTTAGTGTAGAAATCTGCACTAACACTAACGTTCATTCCAAACAATCGCGATAATATCGACCGTCTCTTGCAGTTGGTGTATAAATCTTTACTAAATATCTATCAATACCTGAATTATCGACATTAATTTTGAGGTTATGTTAGACCAAGGCCCAAAAGCCTAACACCAACGTCCAGCCGACGTTGCTAGACGACTACGTCAGTCAGCAACGTCTAACCAACGTTGGAATGTTACCCAAAATTTACCTAAATCTACTTAATCAGTTACCAAAGTCTAATCAACGTTGGATAATAATCTAAGAACATATTCAACGTATTAAGTAGATTTCTGACATCAAACCAGCGTTGGTAAATGTGCTAGATGTAAATAGTAGGTTTGCGAGGTTCAAGCTACGTTGCTCCGACGTTGTATCATAACTATAAAATTTAAGACGCTATTTGACTATTATTTGTAATAATTCTGCCCTTATAATTAGTAAAAAAGTAGTCGGTAGTCGGTAAAATGTTACTTGGGATGAATGTAGCTACCTATCAAGTCGGTTACTAACGTTATACCGAAGTAGGTGTATTACCGAAAAATTAATCGGAGCTACTTAAGTTAGTCATTAACGTCTAACCAACGTTGGTTAATAACTAAAAAGGGCCAAACCTATTAAGCCACTAACCAACGTCTAACAAACGTTGGCAAGTGTTCCATAACAAACTTGACCTATTCAGTTAGTCACCAACGTCCACCCCAACGTTGGTAAGTTACTCAAAATTTAACCATACCTATTTTAGTCAGTTGTCAACGTCTCATCAACGTTGGTAAATCGTCCAGACTTAAGCAGTAGGTTTGCGAGGTCGGCGCAATATTTGGTTCGACGTCGTATTACAACTACAAAATTTCAGTTATTACTCGACTACTATTTGTAATAATTCTAACGTCGGAATTAGTGAAAAAGTAGTCAGTAGTTGGTAAAATGTTGCTTGGGTATATAATTCTAACATTTTTACATTCTTTGTGTAGGTTATACCTTCAGTCATGGTCCTTTTTAAATAACGTAATACATGTTTCGCCTGAATCCAGTTTTCTTTTGTATAATTATTATTAAATTGGCTTACAAGTTGTAACATAAGCAACGTCTGGTCTAGTTCCCTGTGAGATAAATTAAGCTCCCTGTTACTTCTTGATATGGGATATTCTCCGTTATTACTTCTTTAACATTTTCTGTCACTTTCTTACTCTCTGGTTGCATCAAAATACTTGACTCCTTGCAGTCAACCATGTTGAATCGTTGTAAAATCCTTTTTATGTACTTTTCTTGTTTCAAATATAAAATTCCTTCATTCTTATTACGAATTATTTCCCAGCCGAGTAAATATTTGGCTTCTCCCATACATTTTTTATCAAACTTTTCTTTGTCTGTTCATTTTCTCTAATGCAACTTCTGTTGAATTCGTAGCCCACAAAATATCATCTACGTACAGGCATATACATCATATAAATGTAATTAATATCATAAAGAAACACACATGGTGTAGAGTTTATCATTTTAAATTCTAGCTGCTCTTGTTTTCTCTTAATAGTTTCATACCAAATCCTAGCACTTTGTTTTAAACCGTAGTCCCTTTTTAAGTTTGCAGACTTTCTCATTTTTGTTTTCTTTTTAGTCCTGAGGGTATTTCCCTATATATTTCTTCTGGCAATGTACCATTTAAATAGGCTGTAGTCACGTCCATCTGATAAAGGTCGAGGTCACGTTCTGTAGCTATGGCTACTGATGGGACTTTTCAGGAAAAGTGTTTGCGCGCACATGTCCGCGAACATGTCCGTGGACATTTCCAGAAAAGTTGGAAAAGTTGTGAAAAGTACCTATAGAAGTGTTCAAAATTAATTCTTACTAAGAATCTTTTCAATCTAAGAATTTCTTAGGTTGAAAACTACCCATAAACTCTTGTTTATCTAATCTAATCTAATATAATTAGTCAACCGGTGACATCGACGGTTCGTAATCTATCAGATGCCAAGGAACTTGAATTTTCCCATATAATAGTGTTGCCATCTGTGGATAGAATCCGAAATGTACCCTATACCCTATATTGGTATTAGATAAAGGCCATCACAGACGGATTTGCATAAGCGCATATGCATATGCATAGAGTCATTACCCAATCAGAGTACAGGCATAAGGCGGCCATTTTGTTGCATAGCGCCTCGCATAAGCGCACAGAAAAATACCGAAATATTGAAATTTCTATGTTTATGCACGATGCACAACCAATCACAGTTTAGTAAATCGATGGATAAAGTAGATTTCCTTTACAGTTTATAGTTGACACTGTTGGTGGTATTTTGAGGTTGTATTTGTTTTTTATTTACCAAAGAAATATATTAAGAAACACCTCAAACTCTCAAACATATGGATCATAAATACTCTCAATATTTTGAAGTAGAAAGTAATTATCGTGAAACAGTAAGGAAATTCTATATTTCCACATTGAAGGTCTCCATCATAAATACCAGCGACACAAATAGATTCGAACCACACTTTCGAACCAGCCAAACGTCATAATATCAAACACATGCGCATTTGATCCTCGCATCTAATTGGATCACTTGCTATGGTTATGCGATTTGTCTGTTATTGCTTTTATATTTACATCTATGCATATGCTTATGCATATGCCTTAGGCGCTTATGCAAATCCGTCTGTGATGGCCTTAAACAAGGCTATGCGAGGTCTCCATGACAACATTGAGACTGCAAAGAACTGCGTGACTGCACACTAATAAACCAATCAAAATAAACCATACTCGACTTAGTCTATTTTGATTGGTTTGTCAGTGTGCAGTTACGCAGTTTGCAGTCGTACTCTTGTCGTGGAGACTTAGCGACTAGCCTGTGTAACACCTCGACCTAGGACCTAGGTAGCTGGTAGGTGCTGTTTTTTTTCATACCTGTTTTCCTGTTTATACACTACCACGTGATTTTCTAAGTATATAATATAGTATAATATGTAAAAAACTTCAGTGTCTACTTAACTTTAACTACAGTTACTACTTTTCAATTTCCATAACGGTAAAGCAAAATACCAGGAACACCGCACTTAAAACATCGAAACAAAATTTCAAAAATTTGGGCCAAGGGCGCATGCGCAAGACCAAGAAATTTATATAAGCTATAAGCTGCGCATGCGCCAACACTTTTCCGAACCCTTCGGACATGTCCACTTTTCAGATATTTCCGACAGACATGTCCAATGGAAATGTCCGTCCTCCCATCACGACCTATGGCAAAAACCATTCTTAATGTAGTTAACCTTATCACAGGTGCAAAAACTTCATCGTAACTCTCTACTTTCACTTGGTTAAAACCTCTAGCCACTAATCTTGCTTTAAATTTATTAATCGTACCATCTGCATTTTTCTTTACTTTAAAAACCCATTTCGAATCTATAATTTGTTTAATTCCCAGTTTGTTTATGTCCCAAGTTTTATTTAAGTGATGTGACGTTAAGTCTTCGTCTACTGCTTTCTTCCATTCATTTTTATTACTTGAACTCATCGCTTCTTCGTAATCCTTCGGTATATGGATATTATCAGTCACTAGATTAATTTTATTTCTATCACGGGATTGTATTCTTTCATTCTCAAAGTTTCAATTTCTAGGTTAGGTGTTATTTGTTGATAATCAGGGTCGTCTCAAGTCGTGTTTTTTGCTCCGTCGTCTAATTCAGATTCGTTCGAGTCAAAACTAACCTCACTTTCTTCATCAATTTGATCAACCTCTCGTAAGTTTTCTTTGTAGGTCTTCTTCTCTTTCAACAATTTCATTTTCGTTTATTTGCTCTTCATCATTTTGTTCGTCTGTTTCACTTTGCACTTCTATTGACTCACTTTCATCAGGACTATATTTTATTTCAATATATTTATAGTTTTCGTTTTTATTTTTTAATATTTCACTTCCCTTTTTGTCTTTTATAATTTGTGCATCTCGTACCGTGATAATAGCATCTCTTTCTTTACAAAATACTCTAAAATGCTTTGTTAGATGATTGTAGGAAACAAATATAGCTTCAATTGAAACAGGGTCTAATTTTCTTCTGTTTTGTTTATTCACTAGGTAATAGGTTAAGCTTCCAAAAATTTTAAGATATTTAACATCAGGTTTCTTGCCTGCAAACTTCTCGTCCGAGGTCATGCCAACTTTCTCTATATATGTTCTGTTTTTAAGGTAAACAGTATAATATGCGGCCTCTGCCCAAAATTTAATAGGTAACTTTGCATCGTTTAACATACCTACATCTCACCATCTGGATAATCGTTCGGTTATTGCGCTCCGCTATACCATTTTCTTGTGGCGTGTATGGTGCGGTTTTTTCGTGAATTATTCCATGTCCTGTAGAAATTCTTTAAATGCTTGGTTCGTAAATTCGCCACCGTTATCACTTCTAATTCGTTTTATTTTCTTATTTGTTTGATTTTCAATTTCGGTTTTGAAAATTTTAAACTTTGAAAAAGTTTCATCTTTGGACGAAAGTATACAAATAGTTTTCTAGAATAATCGTCTACAAGTAAATACATATACTTTGATTCGGCTAATGATGGTTGTTGGATTTGCCCACACAAGTCCATATGTATCAGTTCTAGAACACTTTTTGTTTTTATTTCTCGATGACCAACAAATGACTCCTTCACTGCTATACCGATTATACAATTTTCGCACTTTGACATATTTTTAGTTGTGAATTCAAGTCCATGTACCAATTTTTCATTGTTCATTTTGTTTAATGTCACTAAATTTTGGTGTCCGTATCTCCTATACCATAGTTCTGCACTTAACTTCACTTCTTCTTGAAATGCCTGATCCTTGGATTGATCGGTAGCTCTCTCAACATCTGCTTCGTACAAGTTTTTACTCCTTTTTCCTGTCATCATTAAAACTCCGTCACTTCTTTTTATTTCACATATTCCATCTCTGAATTCCACTTTAAATCCATTTTTCTCGAAAGCACTTATCGAAAGTGTTGACAATCCACTTCTGTGATTCTATCCATGTGTATCAAAGTTGGTAGCATTGTATGATTTTAAGTTGAAGTTTATTTTCAGTTGTCAGTACGTCTCAAGTTCAGGTTGGTTTAATGTCGAGTGTCAATGTACTTATGAGATTTGTGCCTTTCAAACAAACTAATAAATACAATTATAAGTTAAACGCTCGTCAAGTTAATTTACCAGCTTCCACATCCCATAGAAAGCAAGTTCTCTGTGATTTCGGGTATAAACAAAACCTTTGATATGTTAATGTACTGGTAGAAACAGTTTTTATTCATTATTTTTACTCGTATGGTTCCAACTACTTTTACTTTAATAATGTTACCATCTGCCATCTTCACCTCAGTGTTTTCAATGTCGCTTATTTGTATAAATGCAGATTTATTGTATGTCATGTGGCTTGTTGCCCCAGAATCTAAATACCACTTTATGGAGTGCACTTTTTTTTTTTTCAGCCACGTTCAATGCACTTTCATAATTTGTTACATTTCCCTTAGCAGTGTTTACTTTCTCACTATCTTTTTCTTGTCTTCTGCCCACTCTCTCATCTTTTTCTTGTGTTTTGTCTGCTCCATGGTAACAGTCTCTTGCATAGTGTCCCCTTTTGTTACAGACCCAACAAGTTACACTAGATTTTGGTTTTGGTTTCTTGTGGAACTTTCCACTTTCTTTTGATACACATGCATCTTCCAGTTTTGTCTCTACTTCTGCGAGTTTTAATTCATCTTCTTCAGCTTTTAGACCACATCGAAATTCTTCTAAAGTTAATTTTTCTAGACCGTTTGCTTTCATTTGTACTCTTATTCCCTTATAAGTAATTGGTAATCCGTTATTGGCGAATTACACTGTTCGAACTGATCTCTTAAGTACTGTGCCCTTGCTAAGTATTTTTCTACGTTCTCAGTGTCGCTCATTCTTATTTTACTCAGTTCTAGTCTCAAATCTACTCTTCTTGATGCTACTTTTCCTTCATGTATTTGTTGTAACTTATACCATATTTCTTTGCCCTCGTCCAAATTTAATACTTGTTGTGATTGACCTGGTTCCAATGACGATAGTATTATTGCACCGGCTAATGCACTTTTTGTTATAATAAAACGCTGTTTTCTCTTCGAAGGTTGTTAACGAACTTACTTTATTAACTACATGTTAACACTAGATGGCAACGATGGTGCCAACCTTAAAATATTTGGTACAAAAGTTACTAGGTGCATCAAATTTCAACACCCCCACTTAACAAATATTTAAGATACACTATATTCTACTATACCTAAATCTTTAACACACTTATGTTTAACATTACCTAAACTTTTTGTTAACACATCAGCTAACATTTCTGCTGTAGGTAGGTATATCAATACTATTTGATTGATTGCGACAACTTCTCGAATATAGTGATATTTTATATCTATATGCTTACTACGCTTATGGAGCATATGGTTTGTTGACAATTTCTGTGCTTCCATATTATCATTATATATTGTTACATGATTGTCGCTTCCAGTCAAATCATACAGTAAGTTTTTTAAATATATAGCCTCTTTTGCAGATTCACATATTCCCATGTACTCTGCCTCTGTGCTAGAAAGAGCTACAGTTCTTTGTTTTCGACTTTCCCAAGAAATAGGGCCACTAGATAATCGGAAGCAAAAACCTGTGTAAGATTTACGATCTACACTGTCGCTACCCCAGTCGGAATCAACAAATCCTTGTAATTCAAGTTCATCTTTTGAATATTTAATAGAATAATCTACAGTATTTTTTAAATATCTAAGAATGTGTTTTGCACACTTCCAGTGACTTTTATCATAATTGTTATTAAATTGACTCATGTAACTTAAGCTATAACTGATGTCAGGTCTTGTTAACACGGACAGATACATAAGGCTACCTATTAGGTTCTGATAGGGATATTTTCTTTTATTACTGTCTGTTAAAACTACCTTTTTTAAATTTGCTTTAGTTTCCAGAGGAGTACGAGCAGGTTTAGCATCTCTCATGTTAAATTTATCTAATAATTTAAATATATAATTTTTCTGATTTAACATAATATTTTTGTTTTCATCAAAACACACTCATACCTAAACATTCTTTAATCCTGCCCATATCCTTTATTTTGAACTCAGATTCTAATTCGTTCTTTAGATAAACAGTTTCATTTGTATTATTTGAAAACACAAAGAAATCATCTACAAATAATGCTACTATAGTATATAAATCTTTTAACCTTTTTGTATAAATACATGGTTCATTTGGCGACTGTACATATTCCAAATCACATAATACAGTATGTACTTTCTCATTCCAAGCCCGTGAAGACTGCTTTAATCCATAGATAGCCTTTTTTAATTTCAAGACTTTATTTTCAGCTACATTTAAGCCCTGAGGTGCTTACATGTACAAACATTCTTTTAAATCTCCATTTAAGAAAGCGGCCTTTACGTCTAGATGATTTATGTCTAGATTTAATTTAACAGCAAATGCGAACAATAACCTTAAACTAGAAAATCTAAAGACAGGTGCAAACGTTTCATCATAGTCTACACCAGGTTGCTGAACAAAACCTTTTGCCACTAATCGAGCACGATACCGACCCAGCAAACACAAGATTATAGGGCCACTATTGGCACATTACATCAAGTCAGTTACATGATTTGCTGGCCCAACGTAGGCAATTGTCAATGGCCCAGCATCTCGGTGTCCTTGTGGCCGACATCAGGGCCAACACTATTTTTAAGACACTTCCACTATTGGACCAATGTTCAGCCGATGTTTATGCTGTATAGTTAAATATTTCCTTACCTTCATTTTGTCAGAATAAAATTTACATTGGCAGACTGTGGATATCCAATGCACACCCACTTATAGATATATGCAGGGTGTAATTGTATATGTATGTATATATTAAAAATTCTCAGTCCGATTAATACCATATATCGATGTTGTAGTGCACACTTGGTAAATGCATTTTTGGGCGAAAATGAGTTAATTACACTAAACAATTTCAAGTGTTTGCACTTATTTAGTGTATTTAACTCATTTTTGCTTAAAAATGCACTTATCACGTATGCTATACCATCGATATGATGGAATTTCAATTTGTGCATTTTAAATGAATTTTGAATTCATCAAGGCCTTATTGAAAAAGAAAATATCATATTTTGCTAATGTCATACAAGGTTAAAATACATGAAAAATTAAAATACAAACTAAGAATATTTCTAAAAAAAAAAATTATTTGGGTCACATAATTACTTTTTTTTTTTTTTAGAAACAGATAATATGAAACAAATAAAATCAGATTTTCTAAAGAATTAAAGTATATAATATATGTTTAATAAACATACAGAATAATTCTTATATAGTACCTAGTGTAAAAACAAAATATATTTGGACGTGATTTCACTCGATGTACTAATTTACATTCTGATTACAACCAATGCAATGAATATTCTTTCATGCTTGGAAAGTACATAAAAAATACTTGAAATTAATACCAAATATTCTCCATAATTACTCACATACTTACATTATAAGGTCATATAAAATAAAATTCATAAAATTAGATGCTCTTCCAAGCTGTATGAAAGCTATCAAAATGAGACCGTACCTTAATACAGTTGAAGGAATGAAAAATATATTTTTGATGAATTATATGTTTTATGTTATTTTTTTCTTTGTTTTCATATTTACTTACATTAATTTATCAGTAGATATTTAATAAAAATATAACCTTAGCATAAATAAAATGGATCCACACTTGTAAGTGTAGTTATATTTTTTACAACAAAAATAAACATCATATGTCTCCTTTCTGCAAAGTTGAAATTTTTAGGATAAAAAACGTTTTATTTGCTTTATAATCTTAAAATAAACAAAAACCAGAACTAAAATAGCAAATACAAAAGCACCCTGTGCAATCTTAATCACATCACTAAAACATACAAATAAAAAATGTCTATATGAAAGAGTAACTATCTCTAATGAACTATAACAGCAAAGTCAAAAGGTTTTGAAATTATAAATTATTCAACATCCTCTAAATTTATTTTAGTTTTTTTTAAATATCGTTTGGTTCTCCCTCCATCTCTATCTCCCGCTGTTCTTAGCCATATTTTAGTAACAGCATCTACTTCCTATTGAGTAGCTGTTCTGGATATTGGATTCTTTCTGACAATTCTATAAGAACAAAAGGTAGGTGTAAGTTACTTAAAGATTATATTCAGTAGTACAAGTACTTCGATATTATCAGGTCATGTCAATAATTTGTTGCACAATAATAGTCTGTCAATTTGACAGTTTAAATAATCTGACCGTAAAGCAAGAGGATTATCTGCTCAAACACAGAATTTGTTAATGTGAAGGAAGTTTAAGACGCACAACTCGAAAATTTTCAAAGTATATACATTGGATTCTATTTATTTTTTTGAGTACATTTTAAAAATATAAACATAACTCAAAAGCAAATAAAAGTTTCCAAAACTATCCCACAAATAGTCAAATAAGTTAAAGAAAAAAGTTATTTATTAAGTTACCTAGTGAAATTTCTCTAGTATAATCGTTAACGAAAATCTGCCTTTTGATTGGTCAATATTGGTACGAGAAAATAATCATTAATAGTAATCTCACTTTGGTGGCTTTGTTTTTTGAAGAAAATAATTTTATTAAATCTAAATATGCAAAAAAAAAATTAAACAAAGGTAATTAGTTAAATCACAATATGCTTTCAGTGACTGAGATTATATCTTGATTTTCTTGGCGTGCTATCCAAAAAAAGGGGACACCGGCACTGATATGGACATCACTGTTTCATAATCAGATGAACGATAATTCGATAACTTCGATGTTTGTAAATATATAAGCAGTTCGTTTTTGGTGCATATGCTACTAACCATTTTGTTTACTTTAATATGCAATAGATTCCTATAATTTCACATTTTTATTTATGCTATCAATGTTGTTGTTAAAGAATGAATTTAAAAAAATTATTAACAAATAATAAAATTGTTTAATGCAGAAACTTTTATATTTACAAATCCTGGCATACAGTATATTCACCTGTTATTAGCTTCAAAATATTTTTTATGCTTAGAAACAATTTTTATCATTCCTTCCAGATCAATTGAACGTCAGTGCTAAAGAATTAGTCATAATTTTGCTCAATGCGCGTCTTGTCTTGTGTCAACATCTTTACCACCCACCAACTGTAAACTGCTGACCTGAAAATTAATTTTAATTTTGTAATTTTCGAAACTAATAAAATAGCTATTTAATTAAGACACAAATAAAACAGACAATATACAGTTATTACCACTGTTGATATTATGTTAAGGTCTTTCAAACTTTTATTTAATTTTACAATTTCATCTTTGGTATTGCACGGTAGCGTTACACCTGGAAAATGTGATATGTAATTTTCGCAAGGAAATTAAGTTCAAAATTTAAGGTTTATAAATACTTACCTCATTTTCTTACTTCACATAAGAGGTCTCTTTTTCTTATAAAATTTGTTCAGGATGCTTTTGAATGTCCGCCTACTCAATGAACATTCCAACATAACCTTTTACTTATTTCTGATGGATGACCGAACTGGGAATAACAGTTTAACAGTGTTGACAACATTCAAGTCACTTTTGTTATCGTGGTCTGTAGTACCAACATTAAACAAAAAAAACTTATGATCGAAGACCTGATTGCCAATATAGGACCTACAATTTTTTGTCTAAAATGTTAGTCATTCATTCATTACTTAAAATTTATATTTTGCTTAAAAATATATGAATGAAATAAATATATCTTGACTTTGATACATGTATTTTACATTTTTTAAATTATATTAACCACATCTCAATTCTTTATCTGTACTTATACAATGTTAGCCCAGTATCGCCGTTACACCGTTTTCTTTTTATAATGAAAGCTAACATATAACCAACACTGGTCCAGAATATGAAAATATATACTCGTAAAGGCCCAGCATATGCGATAATGGCCCGTCTGTTGGCCATCATTTCTGTGTTTGTTGTGGAACTTCACCATCACAATTGACTTTCTTTTTTAAATACCCACTTACACGGAATTATTGTCAATGAATCATCGGGTAGATCCACTAGATCCCATGCATCGTTCTCGTTAAAACTGGCCAACTCATCGTCAATAGCCCGCTTCTACATTTTAGCATCTGATTTTGACAAATCTTCTTCAATGGTAATCGGATCGTCTTCAGGTCCCTCAGGAATTTTGTGAGAAACCATGTACGTCACAAAATCGTCATAACACGTTTCTTTTCTTTCTCTATAGGATTTCCTTACATTTTCTTGAACTGGAACATCGTCTAGAACATTTACGTCAGGTATGTAATCGGAGTCTTCTCCCAGGTCACTGTGTGATGTTTCAGGTTCGGAATCAGATTCAACAATAGATGCAAGTTCACCTGTTAGATTTAAGCTTGAATTTAAGTATTCTGCGCAATTATTTGATGTATTGTCATGTGTAGTAACCCTTAGTAATCTAGTAAGTTTTACCTATGTTAAGTTGGCAGCTCTAAGATATCAAGTTTATAAAAACCGTAACACTGTTCAGCTCGCCGTCTTTCTTTTTCCTTGTTCAGTTTGTATATATCCTATTTTGTACATTACAACTAGTCTCTTGATTAAAGACTATTATTACACAACGTGCATCTTTTCTGTTTTCACCACAATAACTTAACAGGTTATGGGCCCAGATCACGTGTAAAATCAACAAAAGTGCACCACGTGTAGAAGAAACGTGTCGAAAAGTAGTGTCGCGAAGTAGCAGACAAAGTTCGACAATCAAAATAAATCAAGAGGATACAAGTACCACGTGTAGCCGAAGTACATCGAAAGGATAATAAATCAAGAAGAGAAGAATGGCTGACGGAATAAACCTAGCAACAATCAATAAGTTCGATGGCAATAACTTCCAACAGTGGAAATTTCAGGTTAAGTGTGCATTGAGAGCAAAGGTGTGTATGAAATTGCCTCAGGCACTGAAACAAAACCAAGAATCAACCAGGACATTGCAACATGAAACAAGAAAGATGCACTTGCAATGTGTAATTACCTCGACAATGGAATTATCACAAATTACATTGATTGAATCTTGCGAAACGTCTAAAGAAATTCTAGAAGAATTGGAAACAATTTATGCTGTAAAATCTGAAACCAACAGGATGATGATACACAAAGAATTCTATAAGTATAAGATGGGAGTCAATGACTCAATGATAAAGCACATATCAAAAATAAAGAATTTAGCCCGACAAATTCGAGAGTCAGGAGATCAGATAAGTGATATCGCAGTTATAACTAAAATAATCGATACACTACCAGCAAATACAGCAATTTTAGACAGGCTTGGATGTCCTTAGATGAAAATAAACAGACAATCCAAAACCTAACCTCACGACTAACCGATGAAGAGCGTAACTTAACAAAAAGAATCGGTAGATGAAAGTGCTCTTGTAACCTCAACAAATAAATCACGTTCAAGGTTCTCACAAAATAAGAAGAGTGAAAAACCACGTGTAATTTGTTACAATTGTAATAAAAAGGGACATTTTGCGAGAGACTGCAGAGCACCCCGTAAAAATTCTCACAGATCAACAGAGAATAAATCAAACACAAGCCATTGCAGTTACTCGGTTTTCTCAGTAGAAAATGTAGAGAAAGACACTGCAACAAAAATCGATGATAAAGATGCATGGATTTTAGACAGTGGAGCCTCAGCACACATGACATCCCAAAAACATCTATTTATGGTGTTGGAGGACACAAAAGAGTTCCTAGTAAAGCTAGGGAATGGAGATGAGTTACCCGTAAAAGGAATCGGCACAATCCAAGTAAAATGTTGGGTCAGGGACGAGTGGGTATACAACTTGATCACAAATGTTTGGTACATACCAAGCTTAAGGAAGGATTTGTTTTCTGAAGGTGCAGTGACAGGAAAAGGAATGAAAGTCATCAAGGAAAACGAAAAAAGCAGAAATCTTCGAAAATGGAATACTAAAAGCATGTGCGGTTCGTGAATCGAACAATCTCTACAAACTTTTGTTCAAACCAGCTGATCCTGAACTCAATGTCACCGAATGTGAGACTCTAAAAATGTGGCACGAGCGTCTAGGATATGTAAACCTAGAGACAATTCGTGAAATGGTATCGAAAAGGTGTGATTAGTGGTGTTAAGCTAACCAACATGGATAACTTTATGTGTGAGGGCTGCCAATACGGTAAACAACACAAGTTACCACATCGAAAGTCGCAACCAAGGAAAACGAAGCCTGGTGAGTTAATTCATAGTGATCTTTTGTGGACCCATGTTCACATCATCAATAGGGGGCAGCTTGTCTGAAACTCCAGAAAAGCAGGAGGTCGAACAAGAAGAAGAAGAAGCTAGTGATGAGAATATTGACAATAAAACAGCTGATAAAATGGAGAAAAAGGTAGAGACTTCGCAGTACCAATTAAGGTCAAGGGAGACTGTTAAGTTATTGTGGTGAAAACAGAAAAGATGCACGTTGTGTAATAATAGTCTTTAATCAAGAGACTAGTTGTAATGTACAAAATAGGATATATACAATCTGAACAAGGAAAAAGAAAGAGGGCGAGCTGAACAGTGTTACGGTTTTTATAAACTTGATAACTCAGAGCTGCCAACTTAACATAGGTAAAACTTACTAGATTACTAAGGGTAACTACACATGACAATACATCAAATAATTGCGACAGAATACTTAAATTCAAGCTTAAATCTAACTCCCTCGTATTCTATGCAATTACAATTTTTATCTTAACAATAAATATTGATCATTCCTAAGTTACAGGCAATATTTTTAAATTTAACATTAGGTAAAGCTTTGGTGAAAATATCAGCGAGCTGATCATTTGAGGGTACAAATTTTACATCGATTTCGTTATTTTCATATTTTTCACGTACAAAGTTGTAACGAATATCAATATGTTTAGTACGCTTATGAAGAACAGGATTTTTAATCAGTTTAATTGCACTCTGATTATCAACACACAAACACAGATCACTTTCGAGTTCTTCACCGATTTCACTAAACATTTGTTTAAGCCACATTGCCTCTTTCGCAGCTTCGGATGCAGCCACAAATTCAGCCTCCGTTGTTGATAAAGCGACAGACTGCTGACGTCTAGAACACCAAGTGATTGCTCCGTTGCACAGCATAAAAACGTATCCTGTTGTTGAACGTCTCGTATCCAAATCATTTGCAAAGGCAGCATCAGAGTAGCCGATTAAGGTATTATCGCTTTGAGAATAGTGAATTCCAAAATGTGTCAACTTTAAATATTTTAGAATGCGCTTTACATCATTCCAGTGAGATTCGTTTGGATTATTTTGGAATCTGCTTACCACATTAACGGCATACATTATATCAGGACGAGCAGTAATTGCTGCAAACATCAAAGATCCCACAGCTTTACGGTAAGGAATATCATGAAGGGCATTTTCTTCTGTACCTGAAGAGAGTACAGTGTGAGGATCTGCTGGGATGTTATTGGTTTTAGCATCAATCAGGTTAAACTTATTTAACATGCGGTTGATGAAGTTACTCACATGAATTGATATCGTTTTGTTCTCCTTATCAACCTTGATTTCATACCAACAATGTAGTTTGGTTCGCTTACACTTATTTCGAACTCTCGTTGCATTATGGCTATTATCTCGTTTAAAGTTTCATTTTTTCTTTGCAATTATTAGTCCATCGTCTACATAAAGCACTAACAGGACAATTTCATCATTGAAATTACCAGAGTATACACACATTTGTCTGATTCGCACTGTCTCAGTCCAAAACTTTGTAGAAAATCACTGAATTTTTTATTCCAACATCGGGGTGTTTGTTTCAGGCCATAGAGCGACTTTTTCAATTTACAAACTAGCTTGGTATTTGAGGTTATACCAGGAGGAGGTGGCTTCATATATATGTTTTCTTCTAGATTTCCATATAGGAATGCGGTTTTTTAATATCGAATTGAATGATGTTGTAATCTCGTTTTACTGCAACAGCAAGTAAAATCCTTATTGTGTCGTATCGAGTTGTGGGTGCATATGTTTTGTTGTAGTCGACACCTTCAACCTGTGCAAAACCTTTAGCACAGAGTCTTGCTTTGTATCGATTAACTTCTCCATCAGATGAACGTTTCATTTAAATACCCACTTCGAATCGATCGACCTCTGATCAATGGGAAGTGGAACTAATTCCCATACTTCATTCTTTTTGAGAGATTCTAGCTTCTCATTTATTGCAATTTTCCAATTGTCCTTTTCTTTTACTGTTTATTGCTTCAATTAAATTTACTTCGTAACGTATTGGCTTTTGAATCGTCTCCCTCGACCTTAATTGGTACTGCGAAGTCTCTACCTTTTCTCCATTTTATCAGCTGTTTTATTGTCAATATTCTCATCACTAGCTTCTTCTTCTTCTTCTTGACCGACCTCCCTGCTTTTTCTGGCGTTTCAGGTTCATCTATTGACATCAGCATCGTATTTGATCGAATTATTGTTGCAATGTCTTTCTCTACATTTTCTACTGAGAAAGCCGAGTAACTGCAATGGCTTGTGTTTGATTTATTCTCTGTTGGTCTGTGAGAATTTTTACGGAGTGCTCTGCAGTCTCTAGCGAAATGTCCCTTTTTATTACAATTGTAACAAATTACACGTGGTTTTTCACTCTTCTTATTCTTGTGAGAACCTTGAACATGATTTATTTGTTAGGGTTAAGAGCACTTTCATCTACCGATTCTTTTGTTAAGTTACGCTCTTCATCGGTTAGTCGTGAGGTTAGGTTTGGATTGTCTGTTTATTTTCATCTAAGGACATCCAAGCCTGTCTAAAATTGCTGTATTTTGCTGGTAGTGTACCGATTATTTTAGTTATAACTGCGATATCACTTATCTGATCTCCAGACTCTCGAATTTGTCGGGCTAAATTCTTTATTTTTGATATGTGCTTTATCATTGAGTCATTGACTCCCATCTTATACTTATAGAATTCTTCGTGTATCATCATCCTGTTGGTTTCAGATTTTACAGCATAAATTGTTTCCAATTCTTCTAGAATTTCTTTAGCCGTTTCGCAAGATTCAATCAATGTAATTTGTGATAATTCCATTGTCGAGGTAATTATACACATTGCAAGTGCATCTTTCTTGTTCCATGTTGCAATGTCCTGGTTGATTGTCGGTTTTGTTTCAGTGCCTGAGGCAATTTCACACACCTTTTGCTCTCAAAGCACACTTAACCTGAAATTTCCACTGTTGGAAATTATTGCCATCGAACTATAGATTGTTGCTGAGGTTTATTCCGTCAGCCATTCTTCTCTTCTTGGTTTATTATCCTTTTGATGTACTTCGGCTACACGTGGTACTTGTCTCCTCTAGATTTATTTGGTTATCGAACTTTGTCTGCAACTTCGCGACACTACTTTTCGACACGTTTCTTTACACGTGGTGCACTTTTGTTGATTTTACACGTGGTCTGGGCCCATAACCTGTTAAGTTATTGTGGTGAAAACAGAAAAGATGGACGTTGTGTAATAATAGTCTTCAATCAAGAGACTAGTTGTAATGTACAAAAAGGATATATGCAAACTGAACAAGGAAAAAGAAAGAGAGCGAGTTGAACAGTGTTACGGTTTTTATAAACTTGAGTAACTCAGAGCTGCCAACTTAACATAGGTAAAAACGCACTAGATTACTAAGGGTAACTTTCACATCGACAATACATCAAATAATTGCTGCAGAATACTTGAAGTTCAAGCTTAAATCTAACACTCCCTCGTAGTCTATGCAATTACAATTTTTATATTAACAATAAATATTGATCATTCCTAAGTTACAGGCAATATTTTTAAATTTAACATTAGGTAAAGCTTTGGTGAAAATATCAGCTAGCTGATGATTTGAGGTACAAATTTTACATCGATTTCGTTATTTTCATATTTTTCACGTACAAAGTTGTAACGAATATCAATATGTTTAGTACGCTTATGAAGAACAGGGTTTTAATCAGTTTAATTGCACTAACATGAACAGCTCGCCCTCTTTCTTTTTCCTTGTTCAGTTTGTATATATCCTATTTTGTACATTACAACTAGTCTCTTGATTAAAGACTATTATTACACAACGTGCATCTTTTCTGTTTTCACCATAATAACTTAACAGCAACAACATGATGCTTTTTGTTGGCCGTCATTGAATCGGCACGTGTTTTCAAAGAACTCCAAAATAAAAGAGATTTTGATCCTCGAGATGCCCATTCCATACTTCGTCGCAAGAGTTAAACAAATCTAGTTTATCTCGAATTTCGTTTTGAAAGAAATTTAGAAAAAGCATTGTCATGATCTTTTTTTCGGAAGCGTTTACTACTGGTGAGGGGTTTTAAAATATTTGGAGTAATTTATATTATCAAGGTTGAATGGTACTAATCCACAAGTTTTAAATCTGTTTTGAACCGTTGATACAATATTTGTCATATTAATAAAAAGTTCTTTTCAAAATTGGCGCGAACTGTTCTCTGTTTAATTTTGCTCCATTATTTTCCATTCGCCACTTATGGACTGCTCTCTTCCATTCCATTTTAAGGGCGCGAAAAACTGAAACATTTAACGGCTGTAAGATGTGAGTTGAATTTGGAAATAAAGAAATAAGAACAATTCCGTTTTCTGCACAAAACTCGCTCAAGAGCCATTGTTAAATTCGAGTATTGTAGCAAGGCGAGGTTGCTATCCAATAGATTTTTTATTTAATTAATTTATATTATATGTATGATTATTTTGTAGGCCACCCTGTATATATGAGTTAAAAAAAAATGTTTTGACTTCATGGCCGGAAATAACCGCATTGCCAGTTGAAGTAATTTCTTATCGCGCTTGAGAAAAATTCCTGAGACGTGCTCACACCGGAGTTTTGGCTTGTCAGCAAATAACAGTTGGGACAGAGTAAGGCGCAGTTACGGTTGAATTGATACCTACCGTGGCCTCTGTGAGGGGTTGGAGGAGCTAAACTGGCCGCGAAAATTAGAATGAGCCAATGGGATGCTGCCGGAAACAGCCACATGGTAGGGAGTCGAGGAAGTAATGTAGAATGCTGGGAGGAGAAATCGGAAGGTTAGATTCGCTGCATGTAGAGGTCCCTGCGTCGTTGGATCGGCTAAGGAGAATTCGTTAATATGGATTTTAAACAGGGACTTCTAGAAAATACAAAAATTTTGATGAAGTCAGCAAAAAAGGGAGAGACGAAATTTTGGAGAGGAAATGAAACGAGGATTGGCCGAGCGTTTCGGGGGAGGCCAGACGGATAAACGCGTTTCCTTAAGGGTGATTAGTTAGGGGTAGTTTTTGTAAAGGTTTTTTTGTGTGTGAATTTTAAAAAAAGAGTTGGCCCAACGGTTCAGGGAGAGGCCAGACGGTAGCGCGTTTCTTTAAGGGCTGATTATTTAAGGGGTAGATTTTGTAAGGTTTTTTTTTTTGGTGATTTTTAAGAGAGTTAGCCACCGGAACGAAACCGGTTATACGCGCAGAGCATAATTATTCTAAAGAAATTTTGTGTTAGGGAGGTTTATTTTCTGGAGTTTTGTTAAGAGGGCTGGTCGTGATTTTTTTGGTTTAGTAAATAAATTGTGGGTTCGTGGAGTGAAGTTTGTTCCACTCAAAAGTAAAGGGAGAAACTTTGTCTTTTCCCTGTTGACAGAGGGCGGATTAGGAAAAAGGGTGAGTCTGATTTTGCACGTTTAAAAAAAAATATATAAATATATATATATATATATATATATATATATATATATATATATATATATATATATATATATATATATATATATATATATATATATATATATATATATATATATATATATATATATATATATATATATATATATATATATATATATATATATATATATATATATATATATATATATATATATATATATATATATATATATATATATATATATATATATATATAAAAAAAAAAAAAAAAAAAAAAAAAAAAAAAAAAAAAAAAAAAAAAAAAAAAAAAAAAAAAAAAAAAAAAAAAAAAAAAAAAAAAAAAAAAAAAAAAAACAAAAAAAAAAAATAACCAGTGGTTCAAAAACAAATTTAAATTTAAATTAAAATATTTAAAAATAAAGGTAGATCTTACGGCTTACAGGGCGGACTTACATCTGGAATTTTACAATTTACAGTTTTTGTGTTGTATAGTTTGTAATTTTTGTTTAATAGTCTGAAATCACTAGTATAGGGCGGTTCACTATAAAGGAAGTTTTATTTAATGGGGATTATAAAATAGTTTCCCAAATTATTTTAATATTTGAATATTATCCCCCCTACCTCTAAGATGAAATTTCTCTTTTTTTGGAAAAAAAACAACACCTTGTACCTAACCCAAAACAAACCTTCCCCTAAGCATTTTTTTTTTTATTTTTTTTTTTTTTTTTTTGTTGTTTTGCTAGGCTTGTTTTCCATCCTCAGAATTTGATGAATGTACTATGAAACTGGTTACCACCTTAAATTTAGTGGCTGTTTTGATATTGTTTTTTGTGTTTAAGTATTGAATTGTTAAGTTATGGCTGATTGCACCGTAAGGCAATACCTTTGGCTTATACTTAAGTTCAACTTAGATTATGGCGTTTGTAACGATAATCAAATGGTGAAAGTCACCGTCTAAACGCTACTTAAATATACGCCTAGTTTAACACTACGGTGCAATCGGCCATTAGACCTGTAACTAGATTAGTTTACTTTTATGTCAGTATGGAAATTTTAAAGTTCATATGATACCATTTTTAGCAGGTAACCAAGTTGTTTAGCCTAGTTAAATATATTTAAATTATTAATTTTTTTTCTTCTTCTGGTAAATTCATTTAATCAGATAATATATTGATTTTTAACCTGTACCTACATATATTATTTTGCTTTATGTTAATATACTTATTTTTTCTTACGAAGACAACTATTTATTTCTCTCATCTCATTTTCACCTCCTAAAAAGACCGCATATAAGCCGCGGCCGGGCTCTTCCCCTCCGAAGGTGTCTTTTCTTAATTAACATCTTAAGTTTTATTTTTGTTGTGAATTGAATCTTTATTATTTTTGCATCAGCCGGAAACCTAAACTTACCTGACCTGGTGGCAGCTACGATACCCTTTACATTGACGGCCCGCCCTCAAACCAAGTGGAGGAGCGATCTTGTGTGTGGGGACTTTATGGCGTGTTACAGTATGTCGATCATGAAATAATATGACTGGTAATGTCACGTTATTCCTAATTAATCATGGATGAATACATTGGCTATGTATTCAAAGAAGGATTCCGCAGTCATCCATCCGCTGTCTGATTGACCCACACCCCAGTCATCTGGAACCTTGTCAACTAAAGGTTTGGGGAGTCTTTGTAACTTGCACATTACCATTGGTGAGGAAGCTGTCCAACTGCACCGCAAGTTACTAATGTCGTTAAGCATTCTTTTCTCGTCGTTATTAATAAAGGTATACACTGTCTTTTCGCCCCTTTTTTACTAATACCCTATCCTTTTTGGACTTAAGAAAAATGCAATTTCGTCGCTATTAAAGATCCGATTAGGATCAGTCGTGATATCTAAATATTTGTTTTTATTTAAATACTCTTTAATTTCAGCAAACCATTGCCGTACTTTTGTCCTCAGTAACACTTGCTCTAGCATTAGAAAAGTTTTGAAAAACTGTGGCGTCTCAAAAAAGATTCGTACCAGTGACGTCCCAGTCTTCCATTCGTGAAATTATTAGGTTCCTTTCAAATTTTTTACTAACAGTTGAACACTATCCAAAAGCTGTAATTTCGTAGCAGAAAATCCACATTCGGCAATATGAAAAATCCATTTAACTAATAAGTTCCTTCTTCACGGGTCAAAATTGTATCTGTACCAATTTTTTCTTTCCATCGGTGTTCTTCCTCGAAGTTTGTCTAGTAGGGTGGTCCGTGAACGTTAAATGTTTTACTTGCTCTAAAAGCAGACATTCCTAATTTAACAGCCTCTACAGCCTGTTTCATCGATTCAACCGAATATTGAAATCTTCTTTTGCTCTCCATTGTAGTGTTAACTGAAATATGCAAAAAAATTAATATTGTACCGATTATCAACATATAAGGTGTACGAATTATCGACAAGATTTTATATAAGTATAAGTCATTTGTGGTATTCTAAACATATTGTCGATAATTGGTACGGTTAAAATGCATTAGATTTTCTTAAGAACCACATAATAAAAAGAGAACTTACCTGAAACTTTATTAAGATAGAGAGAGAAATGTTAAACACTACAATGTCCCAGTTATCGACACTGATGTCGATAATCGCAAGGAAGTTGATATTTGCCTGTACCAATCTATCGACACCTTTTAAATTTTCAAATAGACTAGAGTAAATTAAATTGTTTTTTTAACTGAAAACGTTAATTTATATTATATTTAAGTTTCCAAAACACTTTTTTGTCTGATCTGAACCGATTAAAAAGAATATCACTTAAGCTAGAAATTCACCAACTTTCTTAACACTTTGGAGACTAGAATTTCTTGGTATATACCTGATTCAGAACTGACATATCTGAATGCGCGCGAATGACAAGTGGTTATTTACTTTATCTGCATGTCTAGTAAAGTAATAAAGTAGAAATTTGTAATTTTATCATGATGTAAAGAATTTCATTACTGCTTTTTTCAGGATTCTTATTATTCACGGTTTTATGTATAAACTGTCGATAGTTGGGGCAGCGTCGATAATTGGTATTTATTACTTTTAAACTACTTTTTAAGCAAATGGGTTACCATTTAGTGCTCGATGCATTTACACACATGGCAACAATGTCCCAGTTTTACACATGATCGAGAATGTGGTATGAAATATCAAGAGAACGAGGAGCGTTCTCTTCCGTGATAGAATTCTCTCGAATGTTCCCTGATGAGAATAAGCATCCCCTGGAGAACGAAACGTGTCGTCAGCGCCAGTCCGTTAGCCAATATAGATCAAGCATCAGCCCTATGCTGTATCACCTACGTTATATTTAACACACGTACGTTATCTGGAAAATAACGTATGGACTTAACAGGTCTGATAACGTAACGTCTAAAACCTGGTGCTGTATCATTCTTTTAACGTATACGTTATCGCGTATGTTATGTTTGAGCTGTTAAAAGGGGAAGAAAGTATATACTTTCATTGAAGGGAGATAGTGCTATACGAAATTAATATGAGTTAGAGAGAATATGAATTGAATGACGCGCCGCATGCGCATGAAACGGAGAATGAAAATAATTTCATGTTTGATTTGGTTTTGTTAGGTATTTTTGCTGTAGGTAGTTTGTGTCGGCTCAAAATGGCTCAACACTTAGAAAAACTACTAGAAAACAATACGAGGATTTAATAGATGTTTTAAAATAAAACCGAGTTTTGATTAAGAGAAAAACGAAACCTAGACAAAAAAGAAAACAATTATTTATGGCAAGAATTCTCTCGAAGACAAAATGCCACCGGTAATGGACCTCCTAAAAGTACTGAACCAATGACTTCAGAATTCTGAAGTCATTGTACTGAACAGTGGCGGAAGGTGAATTTATCAAGGTAGATAGATACGTAAGATGCATCTGAAATGATACTGCTCATGCGGAATTGTTCGACAACGTGATGAAAATTTTGACCAACACATCTTTGATAGCTGCCAGTTGCAAAAAAGCAACTGTACTTAAAATCTAAAAATATTCAAAATCAACATAGAAAGTAGGTAATTGATATTTGTTGACTCACTTTCATTTTCAAGTGACAAAGCATTTATTTTTTGGCCGTCTTGTAAATGTAGCCTCAAAACATCGATTTCATTTTCAGAATTCTAGAAAACCGAAAAAATTTCTGAAATGTATTTTCTGGCAGCTAGAAAGCATCACTGCTGTCGCGTAAGATTCTTCTCTCTATCCTCTCCTGGTTTCTATTTAAAAAAAAAAGTTGATAACCTCAAATTTTTTATTTATCGACGAAAAAAATTTCACCTTTCATTTGCATTTTCCAGTTGTTATAATAACGCCAAACGCATAAGATTTTGAAATTCCATTGTTTGGAACGAAACAATTTTATTAAAATTTTAAAAGGAACAAATTTTATTCTCGCTACACACCTAAAATTGTGTACGTTAACTTATAACTGCATGTAAAATCTGGATGTTAAATCTGGTACGTCTGGCTAAACGGTGCTGAAATAGAGGACTTGCGAAAAGTGGTTATCGTTCCTATACTTAAATCAAAATAAAGACCCTGAGTTAACTGATTCTTATC
>JANEYF010002515.1:0-28886 GCA_029963845.1 Rhamnusium bicolor
CAGGGCTGTAAGAACCAACATAACATAATAGTTGACAATGTACTTAAATTCACAAAAAAGAAAAATTTTGGTATAATAAACAAGGAAACAGAAAAAAATTGGCTAAAATTATTCAAACATTAAAAAAAGTTGTTTTTAAACCTTATTATTTAAAATAAGTGATTGAAGACACTGGGATTTGAAACTTATTTTTCTTTATGGTGTACAATTTTGTTTCTTGCTAGGCTCATGAACAAACAGGAATATGAAACTTACTTTGGGTTTTGATTTTAATATATTTAATTTTTCTTGTATTTTCAATAAAAGAGTTCGTTTTTTGCAGTGGGTTGTTTTTTTATTGTGATAAATTAACTTAATATAATTTAAAAAAAGTCAGGTCGTCTTAGATTTGGCAGGATTTGCAAACAAATTCGCTAAATTTGGTTAGCAAATCTCATCAAGTCCAGAATTAAAAGCAATTTTATGTGAAAACCACTACAACCACTACAATATCGTTGTGTAGTTGTGGACTTTAGACACATTCTATCAGTCCATTCTCAACAGAGCGCACCAAAAAATATTTTTATGTGTGAAACCACTACTTAAAAAATATTTTTTGGTGCCATCTGTTGATAAAGGACTGATAGAATGTGTCTAAAACCTACACAAGCGATTTCTGCAATTATCTGTAACAGTGTTTAATCTTTACTGTAAAATTGCATATAGTAGAGTGCCTCAATAAACTTTTTGTGACTTCTGTGGGGGTTTCGTTGTTACAAGCTGAATTTTATATAAAATGAATGGTTATGTACTACTGTTTCAAAATCCCGAGGCCGTCAAAAATCGTACTGTGCAAAAGGGCATTAAAGTCAAAAAACGAGTTAAGTATATGGTGGCAAAGAAGAGAGAAATTGCTATTTTTTGACATATTTTTTATAAAAGGTTTTGTAGAGGAAATATTTTTTTTATAATTTTCCAATATTGTATTATACATTGGACCTTACGGGAGGACGAAACTTAAAACCGCAATATCTCGGTTTAAAACGCCTCAAAATTTAATTCAGTTTAGGCAAATTTTGTGTTACCATCGTATTATCTCCGAAATGAAAGTCCAAATCAACATTTTCTATTCTTAATAAAACTTTACTTTATCCTTTCCGAACGTAATGGTGAAAAATTTATAATTTTACAATTAATAATAAACAAGATATTCAACTAAATGCATTGCGATGCAAATTTCTGTGATCCGTTTGAAGTCATCTACTAGGCGTCCCTACTACAACAGCACATCTTGCATTTTACTTTTCCTCATAGCTCCGTTGCGTTTCGACATTAAATGGAACTCTACACCATACGTTGCATATTTAAAAGAGATTATAAACTGTTTACCATTTTGTAGAGGTGAAAGAAATTTGAAACAATACTTACTAAAAAATTGGAAGATATAAGTAGATACATAATTTATATATTTTATAAAGTAAATTTAAGTAGATCTTGCAGAAATCTGCCTAAAACATGGAAAGTACGGATAGTACAAGTTCTGGAAGTGAACTTGAATCTTTAGCAACATTTAAAACGAAACGTCGACCAGTTTGTATAATTTTTAAAAAAGAAGGTGCGTCTTTAAATGTTACTGAAAAAACAGGCCATACTTTTGTAAGAACTACGGAACTCAGAGAAGCCATGCGACTCAGATATTCATAAAACAATTACGGATATTAAAAGCGGAAACTGGAAAAAATTGTTTTGGCATAAATCATGTTATTTAAGTTACACAAGCAAAAAGAATATAGAAGTTTTACGAAATAAATTGAAAAAACAAAGAAGAATACAAAGAAGCTGGCATCCAATAACTTTCTCCAATTCGTAGGGCACTACAAAAAAATATTTTTTGATATAAATAAATGTGTAATTTGTCAAAAACGGTCCTCTGAAAAACGTTTATCACAAGTTATGTCGATGAATATTGATAAAAAAATTAAAAATATAGCAACTATAAATTCAGAGGTATTGAAAAGAATAGGACTAAACGATTTAATTGCACTAGAAGTGAAGTATCACACAAGTTGCTTAATTACAGAGTTAAGAAAATTTCAAAAATCTTCAATCCAGGTATCAACACTTAGAATCGACGTTACAGAGGATGGAGCTTTAGAAAATATTATAAATATGGTAAATAAAGGTATTTCAAAAGGAAAGGCCTTTGCTATAACATCTATATATGAAAAATATATTGCATTAGAAGGAATTAAATCAAAACGCACTTTCACAGATGCTTTAAAGAGGAGGAAGATTTTTGAAATTTTCTTAACTCTGTAATTAAGCAACTTGTGTGATACGTCACTTCTAGTGCAATTAAATCGTTTAGTCCTATTCTTTTCAATACCTCTGAATTTATAGTTGCTATATTTTTAATTTTTTTATCAATATTCATCGACATAACTTGTGATAAACGTTTTTCAGAGGACCGTTTTTGACAAATTACACATTTATTTATATCAAAAATATTTTTTAGCAGTGCCCTACCTATTGGAGAAGGTTGTTGGATGCCAGCTTCTTTGTATTCTTCTTGTTTTTTCAATTTATTTCGTAAAACTTCTATATTCTTTTTGCTTGTGTAACTTAAATAACATGATTTATGCCAAAACAATTTTTTCCAGTTTCCGCTTTAATATCCGTAATTGTTTTATGAATATCTGAGTCGCATGTTTTACTTATAGCTTCTCTGAATTACGTAGTTCTTATAAAAGTATGGCCTATTTTTTCAGTAACGTTTAAAGACGCACCTTCTTTTTTACAAATTATACAAACTGGTCGACGTTTCGTTTTAAATGTTGCTAAAGATTCAAGTTCACTTCCAGAACTTGTACTATCCGTACTTTCCATGTTTTAGGCAGATTTCTGCAAGATCTACTTAAATTTACTTTATAAAATATATAAATTATGTATCTACTTATATCTTCCAATTTTATAGTATGTATTATTTCAAATTTCTTTCACCTCTACAAAATAGTAAACAGTTTATAATCTCTTTTAAATATGCAACGTATGGTGTAGAGTTCCATTTAATGTCGAAAAAGCAACGGAGCTATGAGGAAAAGTGAAATGCAAGATGTGCTGTTGTAGTAGGGATGCCTAGTAGACGACTTCAAACGGATCACAGAAATTTGCATCGCAATGCATTTAATTGGATATTTTGTTTATTATTAATTGTAAAATTATAAATTTTTCACCATTACGTTCGGAGAAAAGTAAAGTTTTATTAAGAATAGAAAATGTTGATTTGGACTTTCATTTTGGAGATAATACGATGGAAGCGCAAAATTTGCCTAAACTGAATTAAATTTTGAGGCGTTTAAATCGAGATATTGCGGTTTTAAGTTTCGTCCTCCGGTCCAATGTATAATACAATATTGGAAAATTATAAAAAAATATTTCCTCCTACAAAACGCTTATATAAAAAATATGTCAAAAAATAGCAATTTCTCTCTTCGTTGCCACCATATACTCTAACTTCGTTTTTTTGACATTAATGCCCTTTTGCACAGTAATTTTTGACGGCCTCAGGATTTAGAAACAGCAGTATATAATCATTCATTTTATATAAAATTCAGCTTGTAACATGAAACCCACAGAACTTAATTTTATGCGTTTATTTGAGCGCCGAGCACTCTACTAATAGATGGGACTTGGTGGATTTTGCATCTAGACCCTTCAATTTTGAAAAGTTATAAATTCTGAATTAGGTTAATGACGATTTATATTTAAATTTATTTTTCACATTCTTGTCTTGAACTGAAACAAAAATAATGGATATTTTTTTACACATTTGCATTCAACAGGAATAAAGCTGGATTTATAAACTAATCCTCAGTAGTTGTGGCTTAGATGTTACCATGAAATAGGTCAATTTAGAGGTTATGTTAATAACGAAAAAGAAATTAAATTATTACTGACATGTCAATTACACAGCATTTTCTTTTAGGTTGATTTTGACCAGTGGTTTACAAACACACTCCTTCAGGAACTTAAAATAAAACACAATAATTATAGGGTGATAAGAAGGCGTGTAACCGCACTTATTGGTCGATGGACTGGTATTAAATTATCAAGTGAACTGAGGCCTGCATTGTACGAATGCATTATTGATTTACTGGGACCTGACGAAGATATGGCTGTAAGACTGACTGCTTCATCTACTCTGCGATATGCTATAGATGATTTTGATTTTAACTGTGATCAATTTAAGGATTATATGTTCTCTGCATTTAATTTGTTGTTTAGTCTTTTAAGAGAGGCTATTGAGTGTGAAAGCGAAGGTAAAGGTAAAGAAAAAATATTCATATTTTAAATATGTTTTTAAAAATTCACATTGGAGACATGTTTATAGTACACTTATTTTATTGCATATAATAACTATTGCACATCAACAAATGGATAACATTTTTATTTGTTTGCACTGTGAAAGTATCTAGCATAATTTGTCTCGCCAGTTGAAACAAAAAAAATTGAACACAGAAAGTGGTGACTTCTTAAGAGCAGGTCGATTCAAATTTTATGCCACATGGAGACTGTCATTTTTTAACTTGCAGGATAACTTTCCATAATTTATTTAAAATGTTTAGAAATGCAATGTATATTTAACAAGGATAATGTAATAAATCTGATGAATTACTTTGTGTTGCGAAAATGTATTTAAATTTTAAAATATTAATTATTTTGTGTAGAGCACAAAATGCTCCTTGTACGGTTATAAGGAAACACTTAGAAAAAAAAGTATACATCAGATACATTGGAGTGTTATTAATGTATAATAAAATTTTGGAGTGTCTAAATTGCCAATTATGAAAGTCCTCAGTTCTATAGCAACAGTGGTAGAGTTAACACCTATTTTTCTCTTTTTTCTCTTGCTTATAGAATACAAGTTGTTAATAGTTGATTTTTTATTTTGAAATGTCAAGTGAAAGTGATGGAAGTTACAGTGAAATGGACATTTGTGATAATGGTCAATGGAAAAAAGTTAAACATAAATGAAAAGCAAGGACTAGATTAGTAAGTATTTCAAAAAAAAAAACAAGCAACTATCAACAGAAGAAATAAATGAAATTATTATGGGACAACATAAACCAGAAACATCAAACAGCCAGTCCACAAGTAAAAAAAAACATAAAAACACAAGCTCTAACAAAAAGAAGAATAATGATAATGAAATTCCACAACAAATACAATCAGATAATGCAAATTCATATACACTGCCAAACACTAGTACAAATGAAGAGATTCTCACACAAAAAGAACAGCACATAAGACAAAATAATTTATTAGCAAAAATGAAAGAAATGTCACAAAAACCGTTTAAAGCATTATTTTATATAAAAACACCTGAGGCGTTAACAAGGAAAATGATGTCAGATATATGGGACACAGAACATCCTAACACTGACGATATGATTCTCAAAACAAAAACAGGATTTCTCCTTAAAACTAACCAAGACAAAAACATAATTAGTCAGACACTAAATAAGCTTATTGGTCAGAAACATATTCTAAATTACAAAGAAACTCAACCCTCATCGTCTATACCAACAAACACTCATGTTTCTAATCATTTATACAGTGTGGTCATCGGATCTGTAGAACATGATGTTACAGATGAGGAAATTAGCAATTTCTCACGCAATCTAATATCATTCACAGGTACTGCAAAAGATATGTTGCAAAAGCCACTAACAAACCTACATACCTCATAAGAATCATTACAGGATGCATGAACTCCTCAGAAAAATTACTTAATGAGGGTCTCTTTTATAAACATAGATATTTTCCGGTCTATCCCAGCTTACCACTAGCTCCAATACCACAACCTTGTTCTCGTTGCCAAAAATTTACACATACACAGATAACTGTACCATACCAATAAAATGCACTAAGTGTAATGGACCTCATCACCATACTAAGTATAATACACAACTTCCACCAAAATGCACAGGATGATGTGAATAAGATCATACTGCATGGTCACTAAAATGTCCTAAAAGACCTATGAAACCAATTGAAGGCATACCAAATAATCAAATCAAATCTCTGAACAAGAAACAAGCGAAATAGACCCAAAAATCACCAAAAAATTCAAAGATACATTCCCAAGTTACAGTATACGATATGATCATCAATACTTACTTTAACAAACTAAATAAAGAAAAATACGTCGACGAGAAGAATTAATCTCTAAACTAAGACGATTTGTAGCACAATATAACATCGATGCAGTTGCAGGAAGCAGGAATGTATATTTTGATGTTTGACCTCGAACAACCTTCGACAATATCTCAACTCAACCAATACAAAGGATTAATAATGTTCAAGTTCACGTCGATAGTTAAAATTTTATATGCAAATGTAAACAGCTATATACCAAAAAAATATCTTATCAACAATATTATAAAAAACAATCGCATCTACTGTACATTATTTGTAGAAACAAGGACCAAAAGTACTAGTAACACAAGATATAAAAATTGGGATGTTCTACAGTTTGATGACAATGTTGTCAATAATAATGTGAGAGGAGGAAGCCTTGTGCAAATACACCCTGGATTAAGGATGACCAAGAACAATCCACGAAAGTAAATAACCCCCTATGCGAAGCTATCCATATCACCATTCCATTTCTGGAGGATGTTACACATGCAGTGTGGAAATTAAGTAACTCATAAATTCAGTAATTCCGTTGATATTAATTTTTTGGAAAAAATCTCGAAGGGGTATAGCGATTTTAACTTCAGCAAATATTTTCAGTCCATTTTTCAGTTTATAATGTCATTTATTTTTTAAGTTATGGCGTCAGCGACATTTTTTTTCAAATGACAACCTATATTTTTTATTATTGATTTTGGTAGTAGTTTTATTCCGGTTCCGACCGTATAAAATTTTCAATATGTTATTATTTGAAAAAATCGAGAAAAACAGTCTTAAAGTTCAAATAACAAAAATTCATTAAATTGGGTAAATTTATCTAGTTGCCTAAGTTTGACGGAAAGTTATCGACGGCACATTCGTTTTTATTTTGAAATTATACAAATAGTTGAAAAATCGAACTAATGTGATACACCGGCAACTAGATAAATTTTTCCAATTGAATAATTTGGTATTATTTAAAGACAGTTTTTCTCAATTTTTTTCAAATAATAGCATATTATTAATTTTAGGCGTCGGAACCGACTCTACCAAAATCGATAAAGAATATAGGTTGTAATTTAAAAAAAATATTTTCAATCTATTTTCAGTTTCTTATGTCATTTATTTTTTTTGTTATGACGTCATCATTTGCTGAAGATAAAATCGCTATACCCCTTCGATTTTTTCAAAAAATTAATATCAACGGAATTACTGAATTTATGCGTTACTTAATTTCCACACTGTATTTTTTAGTATATTCACCCCACTGCAAAGCGTTGATCAAACTACATTCCGCGAAAGCAGCATTGTATAAATATTGTATCATCATAGGCGATTTCAGCATCAACAAGAACAAACAAAAACAGCTTAATAATAAAAATAATAATAATAATAATAAAGTATTTTATTGGTTTCACCATAGGGCCAGCACCGGGTCCTTCAGCCTGTTACAACTGTTTAAAATAATTTACATACCATTTTATTTCATTACAGTATAAATATCAGTAATAAAAAAAAGAAAGACTAACAGATTTGTTCATTGTATTGGAAGAGCGATATTGGAAAAATGATATATAGTACAATGCTTGGGCTGGGCCCTCTTTCCATGAAGCCTATACTTAACCTTTTCATACATACCTATTAAATTTAACTCTTCAAAGAACTCATTAAAAAGCTCAAGCAGATAATTTTTGAAATATATTTATTAAGAAAATATAATATATTTATTTTATTTAAATAATATAAATACATACACTAATATCTACCCCGACCACCATCACTCCCATTTTACATAATGTGTACTTAATGGAGGATTAAAAATTTTTGTGTTCGCCATATTTATAAATAACCTGGATAAGATTTATTAATAAAAAGAAAAAACGATATTTTCTAGGTTTGTTAAAATTGTGTCTATATTTCTGCCGTTGATAAATATGTAATTAAATATACAGAAAAATGCTGCCATCACTTGACACGTTTGGAAATGAAAGAGTGAAGTATACAAGTTTATGTTCAATGTCTATTAACTTTTACACTGTTCTCTGATCTCTACGCCCCATTTACGTTGGGGTGGGCTTTCTGTATATTCACGTACGATTTTCTCAAAAACTGCGTATCTTAGAAAAAAAATTCCTCCATCCAGTATCTTAATTTCATGTAAATATACTTGGTATCTCGAAAGATAAAAAAGTTTCCGCTTGCTATACTTACCCTTGCAAATTCTCACATTCTATCAACAGGTTTAGCAACAAAGATGTAGTGATAACATGGTAAAAATTTGAGATAAGGTCGTTGTTTCGTTTCAGGGTTAGAGCAGGTTCACGAAAAAATAATTGTTTTAATCATTTATCTATTTTTTTATTTTTTTACATTTTTGCTTTTTATCTTTTGTCTCGGTCAATCAAAAGAGTCGTAATTTTCGATTTTATCAAGGGACAAGCCCCTGAGTACTTCTCTTAAGATTGTGTTACTTTATACATCCATAAAATTGTTCTTCATTAATAAGCGTCGTAGATATGTAAGTGGAAAATATATAGGACCAGTCTCTTAAGAATAGCTAATATATTTAACAACCACCAATATTGCTTTTAAAACATCTAATTCTCTCAATAAATATTTTGTACACAATAAAGATGAAATTCCATTACTGGACAAATGGGGAGTATATAAGCTTAACTGTAAGACTGTAATAGTATTTACGTTGGTAGAACATACAGAAATTTCAAAACAAGATTAAAAGAACATCTTAGATGCTTCGGGTTGCAAAACGGGTTTTACAGTTTTGCCGAGACACTTACTCAATGAGAGCCACACATTTAATCAAGAGACTGGTTTTGAGGTACTATCCACTTGGCTAATAGAGGCGGATTACTTAATAACTTGGAGTCTTTAGAAATCCTTCGATATATCAAGTCAAACACAGTTACATCACTCAATTCACAGGTAACATCTGATTCCCTTGACTTTTTCAGTTTTGTTTTGATGTTTGCTCTGTAATTCCACATAGTTTTTAGTTTTGTCTTGTGCCATCGATAATTGTTTTTACAATAAAACTAGCTCACCGGGGCCGCGGTGGCCAACACCTTGGAATCCGGAGACTTATTTTACAAAAGAAGAGTTTTTGGGGTTTGAATGTTGGTTGTTGCGGTTTTGTTGAGCTATTTTTTGAATGTTAGATGTACTTTCAATTAATTCTTATTAAATATAGTACTAAGAAACCTCACAGTGGTGACATATAACTGAAAGACCACTTTATATGTATTTTAAGATAGAGGTCCCCATATTCACCCTGTGACTAATGTCTATGAACAGATGATAATATATTGTAGACAGTTTAATTTGTTTTAATTTTTTAACTTTACAGTCTAAATTAATTTTTTCAAAGTGATGTATTTTGGTTGTTTGGCTGTATATTGCTTTTTAAATGTGGACAAATCTTTGTATATTTGTATTTTAAACGTAAGTTTTATATTTCAATTTTAACCTTATATTCGTCAATTTTTTCTTCAATTTATTTTCTTCTAATGTTTTCTAACAATTTTTAGTCTTGTTGCCTGAAGATGTGGTAATACTTTAGTATAAATATCACGAAACCGGTAGCATTAATAAAGAGTTTGTGAGATAAAGGACCTGTTATTTAAACCAGTAATCGTAGTATTATGGACTCACACAGGTACCACTTCTCCTAAATTATTTTTAAGCATTTTTACACAAACATACAAATAAATAGAAAAATCTTAAGATTCTAATTGTAACATCATGTTTAAATTTAAAAAATACCACTTCATTTAATTAATAAATATCAAATTTGTATTAAAAAATATTTGCAGAATTGTTAATTTACGATAAAATTAAGATTACGCAAGTTTAAAAATGTTAAATCAAATAACAAATTTGTCATAATAATAATAATAATGTATAGAGATAATAGCCTTGTATCGATATGATGTTTACGTTTAATGGGGATAGGCCAAGTTTTATAGAGAAACCAATTTATATAGAGTCGATGAATCGATTTTAAGTAAATCATCCTCAGAATTCTGTATACAAAAGTTTTTTCATATTAATCTGGAACCTGTGTCACTTCAGTTAGGACACAAATTAACAACATATTTACCAATTATATATGAATATCGCATAAACAATAGATCTTTACAACTCGACTGCTTAAATAATACTGATAGCCATCTGACTACTAGGCACCAGCCAGGTCTAAGTAGTGGCCTCATGCCCCTTGGTCTCTTGGCAAGTCTATGGTCTGTGGTACATCCTTTGGACAATTTTGTGTTATTTGGGACTTATCCCTCATTAAATAATACCCATATTTAAATACACTAATATCATTTCTATATTCATGGCCTGCTGTATATTATTGATATCGGAAACTCCTAGTAACAAATAAACAATACATACCTGGATCCTTTTCTTCACACAATACAATTCGTTTTAACTTCAAAGCATACAATCGGTATCACCACCTTCTACTACGTTCTCATAGCTAAGACCGTTGACAATCAAAGAGATGCTATAATCTGTAAATTGCGTATCAGAGTGTGCTGCTGAAGAAAGTACTTGAGTGGTGGCCAGGCCATGAAGAAGCTTCTTTGATGAAAATGTTCGTTATTGAAGATATTTGAAAATTTAATTTTATCCAGCTAGGTTAGGCGTTTGATACACTGCACATGGGGCAATCAACGCGCGTTTCGCTAATCAAGTTGGCATCATCTGGAGATGATTAAAATTGAGTTTAAATTTGTAAGTTTTAATCATCTCCAGATGACGCCAACTTGGTTGGTGAAACGCGCGTTGAGTGCAACATATGGTGTTTTGTGGAAAACCAAGGTCAATGTCAGCTTCATCAAAGCTTCCAACCCACTTCAGTAGTGTTTTGAAAAGGAGTACAAGATAAAGAAACTGTTCTTTTCTTCAAAATACACCTATATATTTTTTGTAGATGCAAGTTTTAAATGTAATGACTCTTCTTCTGGAACGATGGGAAGTACCATTCAACCCCATTGAATCTCTTATCCAGTACTTGCCCCACCTATGGCAGGAATCTGAAGATCATAACATGTCGCGGTGTGCAATTGTCGCAACATTGGTTCAGCTAGTTAAAGCCTTAGAGGTGTCAAGTCTGATTTGAAGCATTCCTGTTACCTATTATTCAGTTAGGTACAGATATATACGTAGAATGCAATTGTTTATTTGTTGGAAGATTCTTTAGATTTATGGTTGACTGTGTTGGAATATTCCACAACTATGACAAATGAATTGATGCAATTGTTTAACAATATGGCTCCTTTGATTGGTGAGTAGACTATATTATTATATTACAATATAATTGGACTGGTCCTCATTCGTTTATTTATTGTTTTCAGAGTCTTCAACAGAAAACCTCCGACAGTGCCTAATAATATGTTTGGTTCATTTTACTCCTAGCCCCAGAATTAGTAATGCATACTCAGGGTTCCCAAATTATACAAGTCTGTGATGGTCTAATGGCAGATTTAAAAAAATGAAGGCATGTTGTTTTAATGCGGTTAGTGGAAACATTCATTAGGGCTGTGCCGTATTAGGAACTGAAACCGTCATGCCAATCTTGCCTAAGAATATTCCAGTAAGTAGCAGATTTAGAAAAATAATTGTTACTGTAGAATAATAAAGGAAACTTTTACAGTTTTCACTATTGATTAATGGTCACTTTTGATTTTGTTTGGCAAAATCCAAATTCATTTATAAAATATTTAGGTGAAATTGTTTCAGTTACAATTGGTATATAACTATGATTTCCTCAACAAATTTCTAATAATTGACCCTAACTTGCCTCTATCTTAAAAGTATGTCATTAAATCACTAATCAGGGTCAAAGTTCTTAATCTAAATAAAAAGAATAATTTCACCTATTGCAATTCAAATTTAGCATCTTTGACCCTTGCAATGATTACTTATACTTACTTAACTAGAACAAATATGTTTAATTATGACTCAGCCAAATTTTGATATTTTTATTACTTAAAAAGAAGTATTAACCCCATAAAATCTTCCAATAATGGACAACAGAAGGCAGTATGAGAAAGATGACCATTTTCAAGATAAATAAATTAATAGTTTTTCTTTCCACATTTTTATGCATAATCGTAGCCACTTTATTCATTTAGAAGAAATTGGCAAGCTTTCCTTTTAACACCAAAATGTAAGAACAATGCCAAAAAAATTATTACTAGGTAGTTTATGAGCAAAATTTAATCTCATTAACATCTCAAGATGGCTGACAAGACCAATAGACGGAATCCCTAATATTCCACTTAAAAATGCTCATCAAAAATGCGAAACCAATTATGAAAAGAAGAAAAAATCTAGAATTCACTCACCAGTAATTAATGCATGATAGTATTATTATTATTTACATTAATAAACTCAATAAACCAAAATATGTAGATAGAGAACAGTTACTGGAAAAAACTGAGGAAAAAATTTATCGATGAATACCAAATTGAAACTTCGGTTTCGTTTTGTTGGAAATACAGATCTTTTTTCATTTTAATGTTTGACATGTTGCTTAATGACTTCAATTCCCCCACAAGAACCACTACATGGAAATCAAAATGTTCAAGTTCTCATCTATGCTTAATATTCCTCTACACAAATGTGAATAGTTACATGCCCAAGAAATACTTGATTAAAAAACATTATTGAGGTTCAAAACATCAATTGTACCCTATCCGTAGAAAGAAAAACTAAGGCAGACTCAAACACAAAACAACCTAGACTGGAACATTAATCAACGAAATGGTAATATTTTTAAATAATAATGCTATATACAATTGTAGTCTTATCTAAGTCCACCCATCATTGAAGATGGGCAAAGCTAATTCCCCCTAGGTGTGAACAATCACTTAAACTAAATATTTCAATTTACCATACCCTTTCAAAATGATTTACTACAAATTTTCTTATTTTCCATTTACATCCCTACATCAAACATTAATAAACATTTTTTTGCCATGGCCTTGAGATTCAAATATGTGCTAATTATCTATTCTTTAAATTCAATGCAGTCAAAAAATAAACAAATAAACAATTTTTCTTAACAATACGTCATTTGAAAAGCGAACGTTCCACCAACATTTCTCATGGAAAATAACATTGACTCAGCTCCTGATGCACTCATTTATACCTAAAAGTATTTCAAACAACTTCGAAAAAATTGAACTAATTCCAGATGTTGGAGTCCAGACCACCCATCTAATAAAGTCAATTTTAGATTGGAAATTTACTGATTAACACAGAACCTCGAGTTAATAAATTGAATTTATTTAAATAAATGTAACAGTGGTAAAAGTAATCGAAGAGATGTTAAGACATATTGAAAAAACAAACACATTACATCCTATTTAATGAGAGACTAAAGAGTTCAATTTTAAATAACACTCCTGTGACTACACAAACATTTTTTGCTCATAATCAGTTAGTTACTCCATATATAATAAAGTTAATCAAACAGAAAAGGAAAAATATTTACAGAGACTACAAACAAAAAATCTAAATCTTGATCTCAAAAGAAAATTCAATGAGTTTAACAAAAATATTCATACCATGATAATGCAATATAGATCCACTAAATAGAACAGAAGTATGCAATGAGATAAACAAATCGCAAGGCAAACATTTTTTTCATCAAGTCAACAAATTGACCAAATACACAAAGAGAAATCCTCAACATTCCTTCGATTGAAGAAAATAGTAATCGAATCATAGCTCCGATATAAAGAAAACAAAAAAATATTTGCTGATAAACCTAAAACAACTTTACACACACAATAATAACCCCAACTTTGACAACAAAACTTTTAACCTAGTAACAGAATGGCACAATGATTTCTTTGAAAATATAAAAATTAACTGTTAGGTTGAGGAATATTTTAAAATATTGGATAAACTAGAAAACTCTTGACAATTAAGCGATGGACAATATTCCTTGGAATTTAATCAAATAAAAACTGAATATGATATCCATGTTTATATTATAAAATGTATGTCTTAACCATTATCACTTCCTACAGAATGGAAAATGTCAAATAATTGTAATTCCCAAACCTAACACTGATCATTCAAAAAGTGATAATTATAAACCAATCACATTAATATCTGTAAAGCTCAAAACTCTTAGAAAAATTATAAAAGGCAGAATTATGACTTACCGCACGTGACAAAATTCCAATGCATCAATTTGGATTTTAAAGAAAACTGCTCCACCCTTACATCCACTTACTATACTTATTTCTAATATCCAGTTAGTTAAATTAGACAATTTAAATACAGTTGCTGTTTTCTTGATATAAAGCATTTGATATCCAAGTAACACATCACTTTGGTCTGTTTTATTGGTGCCAAGTAACCAGGAGTCTCTTAGACTTTTTTGGTTTATTTATTGAAAACTTTAGCAGCAAAAGAAACTATTCGTCACAATAAACAACCGGTGTCAGACGGTTTTGTCGCCGAACAAGACCTACCTCAAGGATCTCAATATTCCGGATTCTATACAATATATATTGTTATGACATTATTTCACCTAAATAAATCCAAAATAATAATTGTTACAATATGCCGATGATACTGCATTAATCTCTCATGACAAAAAGTTGAGCAAAAAAAGATTGGAAATCTTCAAACAATGATTAATGACATAGAAAGATGTTTCGAAAATGGAGACTTCAATTAAACCCTTCTAAACCCGCCCTCTAATCTTTAACCACAGACTGTCCATTAACTCATCTGATTACAAATGCTGAACCAAGGAATACACCCTTCTCCCTCGGCAAGATACTTAGAATAGAATTTGACCACAAATGTAACTTAAAACAACATACAAAATTTCTTTAAATGAAGAATAATAACAAGAGCAAAATATCTTCGCTTCTTTGACTTATAAAAAGAGTGGAATTTAATGCACCAGTCGTAAAAATTACAAATCAATTCGTCGACTCTGCTAGAGGATGGATACATACCTTATAAATTTTAAATTGTCGCAAAACAGTTATTAAAACTATCCAAGTTGCTGAAAAGCTCTGCTTTGAGAACAATTACATGAAGATGCGCCATCCCAGGAATCCTCTCTACCATCCTTCAAATGTGTATTTATATCACCAAATCAAAATCAAACCTATTTAGGACAGATTGACGATGCTCTTCTACAAGATTTGTAAGACTCCCCACAATCTTGAGATCATGAGTCCCTCCTGAGAACGAGAATAAACCATAGGCTCCAGATGTCGGTTCCCCGAGAGAACCATTCAAGAAATATTGATTTCACTCAACGTACAGTAAAATTAAACAGATTTTTTAATATGACTCGAGATAGAAACAATATATTTTTTATGCTAAACTGTTATAATTCACTTTGTTTTCCTGTTTTCTCTAAAAATAAATGATGTAATAGACAGGCTGAAGGCCTTGGTCGATGGCCTTTTGGTTATATTTGTATTAGTTTATTGTATGACCAATAAAAAATCTTTTTATTATTATTATTATTATTGTTGGGAATAGTGGATAATGCAATTAACTGGTAAAAAAGTTATTTAACAAATCATTACCAACAAACTAAAATAGAGAAAATAGTTCTAGTAAGAAAAAGTTAATTTCGGTGTGCCACAGGAAACTGTACTGGGTCCTCTGTTGCTCATTTGTAAATAAATAGTATAGTTTCATGTTTCGACAGAAATACTTGTTTTTATCGATGATACAGCACTTACAGTATTTGGAGAGCAGGTGGAAGAAGAAGTGATAAGTAAAAATGTAGACAAAGTTAAATAAATTGGAAGTATGGTTATTATCAAATAGTTTATTCGTAAACATCCAATAAACTAAAGTGATATTATTCAACAGAAAGAACTTGGTAAATAATAATAAATTAGAGTTATGTGGTGAACCTTTACAGTATGTAACTGAATGTAAATGATCTAGTGTTGATGATTGATAGAATTAAAATTTAACAAACATGCTAATTACTTAATTGACAAAGTTAATTAAAAAATGAACTATTTTAGAAGAATAAGTAATAATTTGTCTATGTAGTCAAGGGTTACTTTTTATAAATAAACCCATTATCGCTCCACACCTCGATAATTGTCTTACTATTTTGTTTTACCTAAATGAGACTAAGAATTGAGAAAAGTGCTTTACAGAAGCTTCAAAACAGAGCTATGCATATTATTTTAAATAGTGAATCGCTATGTTAGAATTAGTGACATGCTGGACTGTCTGCAGTTTATGAGTATAAAAACCAAAAGTATAGTATACCATAATTTTGTTGTTTATTTTTTTAAATCATTAACAATTTATTCCCAAATATATGCCTGAGAAAATTGCCTTCATAATGAATATTCATAATTATAGTACAAGAACTGCTAGTGATATTTATATCTCTACTGCAAAAACTAGAACACAAAACTCCTTATTTCACAAAGGTTTAGTTATATGTAACTCTTTACTACGACATGTTAAAAAACTATCAATAGTTTAAACATATTTAAGAAAAGTATATCTATCTGGCTATGTGAAGAACAATTATTAAGAATTATTATTGTTTTATAATAGGTTTTATAATGTTATGTATTTATGTTTATCTATTAAGAGGGCTAATCGAACCAGTGTTTGTAACGTAATTTTTTCAAAATTTATTTCTTCCATATGGTTTGAGGTCAAATTAACCAAATTTGGAGGATCAGTAGTTGAAAGAGTACTAGAGGGTACATGATATCTATTTTAATTAATTTTCACTTTATGTAGGGAAAATTCTATACTGTAAATATAAGTGAAATTGACGTGATTCGCACCTGAATGATATCAATCGGTAAAATTCATACATTTTTTCTAGAATGAATCTTTATAATTATGCTTAGGAAGTTTCAAACTTTTATTTCGCATTTTATTTGGTTAAAATGAATTTTCTAAATAGCATCTTTGTCACACAAAATGGAGTAAGGCAGTGTTACCTCTATCGGGAATCGCACCTCGAAGGAAGTGGTGAATAAAAATCCAGTGAAGGTAGGATAGTCAAGAGCAAAATTATTCAGCTGCACTTGTATAAAAACTTACAGAGTGCACAGCTATCCGAAGCTTTTTTCCTGATTAGGCCTCTAATATTTATATCGAATTACCTTGTCGTTTTTTTTACATTTTTGTATTGACTGTATATAGTATAAATTGCTAACAAATATTGTCTATTATCAATTCAACCTTAAATACAACATAGGTTATGGCGACGCGGACTAGTATCATGGAGCGGAACAGGTTACTGGACGACGAAAGTCACAGCATCCTGGGAGTGCCCTGGGATCATATACCTACATGATCAACCATGAGCTGACCTTCAACATCCTTTTTTCCAGAAAAGGGATGAGTGGGATCGAATAAAGCCGACCTCACTTAGGGCAGACAGTTATTGGTTTAAGGACGGCTCCAAAACTGCCGAGGGAACAGCAGCCAGAGTACCTAGCAAAGGAAACCAAGGCGTAGCAAGAGAAAAGCTGGTGGCAGTATTGTGGGAAATGAACTCCCTACCGGAAAACCGCCAGACTGATGAAAATACTCAGCTGCGAGACAAGGAGACAATAGGATCGCAATGAAGGCAAGACAGGACTTGGACCATTTATGGGGAGGAGTCATACGACACCTCTTAGAGGTTCACTTCTCGGGCGAACGCCCTCCTGCTGCACCCTCGACGGCCGATGCCACCAGCTGACTGGCGGCTTGCCGAGGAGATTGTAAAGGACGGAGCTGTAGTCTAGGCAGTAGCATGAGTTCGAGCCCTTTAAAGCTGCGGGGCCAGACGGATCTTCCCAGCTCTGCTTCAGCGGGGCCTGGATATTCTTCTACCGCATTTAAGAGGAATATTTGTGGCCAGTCTGGCACTGGGATATGTTCCCTGACCTGGAGGTCAGCTAAAGTGGTCTTCATCCCCAAAGGGGGAAAAAGGACTACAAAGCTGCCAAATCGTTTAGGGCGATCAGTCTGACGTCCTTCCTGTAAAAGCACTGGAAAGGATAGTGGATAGATATCTGTTGGAAGGGGACCTAGCCAGGTACCCCATTCCACAAGAATCAACACGCATATAGGCGAGGAGGTCACTTGCTTCTTCCCTTCGCCGTCGTACATAAGGTAGAAAATACCCTCCTGCATAAGTGGGGTCACCCTAGCAATATTTTTTGATATAGAGGGTGCCTTTGGAAAGGCAAGGATTACTACTATCTGCGATGCCCTTTGGACTAGAGGTACTACTCCAGTACTGGTCAGATGGGTGAAATCTGCGCTGGAAGAGAGACGAGTTAGTGCTGCTTTAGGAGACTGACAATTGGACGTCGGGGTGAGGGGCGTCTGTCCACAAGGCAGCTGCCTATCACTTCATCTATGGTGTCTAATAATGGATGGTCTCTTGGAGCGCCTAACTCGGAAGGATTTTATGCGCAGGCATATGCGGACGACGGGCTGGTCCTAGTGACCGGCCGCTTCTTAAATGTCGTTTGCGTCAGAACGCAGGTAGCTTGTAGAATAATAGAAAATGGTGCGGCGAAACAGGTCTCTCAGTCAATCCATCTAAGACTGAGATGATCCTATTCACCAAGAGAAGGAAAATAGAGGATTTTAGGGCACCAACCATGTACGGTAAACCTCTTGCGCTTGTGCAGGAGGTTAGGTACCTGGGAGTGACCCTAGATAGCAAACTGTCATGGGGGCCGCATATCGACAACGTCATCAAAGTCAACTGCGACTTTCTGGCAAATTGCGCCGAGCGGTAGGTAGAAACTGGGGCCTCAACCCACGGATCCTACACTGGCTGTACACGGCGGTCATCAGGCCTAGGCTCCAATATGTATCCGTGGTCTGGTGGCCGAGCGTGGGCAGAGCGATTACATTCCGAAAGCTGACTAAAAGTCCAGAGACTAGCCTGCCTAGGGATCACTGGCGCAATGAGGACGACACCGACAGTTGCTCTGGAGGTTCTGCTAGACAACGCTTCCCTCGGGGATAAAGAGGAGGCTATGGCGGCCTATCTGAGAATGCGGGATTCTGGAGCTGGCAGTGTTCAAGCAGAGCTGAAGGTACAGCAATTGCTGGACTGACGGAGAAGGGAAATCCTCTCTGTCCTGAAGGTGAGAGAAGCGAAAGATCAGCTAAGGCTGGAAAGGAATTACACTCTCACTCTTCCTAGTAGGGAGGAGTGGAGTGAAGGAAGAATTGACTTCCCGCCCGGACTCTCGATTGTGTTACACAGACGGATCTCGGCTGACCACTAGACCGTCTTCCAAGGGGGGAATGTATCTGGAAGGCAAAGAAGTACAGGAGAGCTTTGCTCTAGGCTCGTACACCACGTCTGTGGCCTACCGTTGTGGCGTCAGCCTCCCCCACCATTACCATTACCATTACCTAGCAACGGAGGGGTAATCCTCATCAAGTCTAGGTACTAATGCAACTATATTTCAGGCTGAGGTTCATGCCATTAAACTGTGTGTGCAAAAGCTGAAATATATGCATCCTGCACACAGATCAATAAAATTTTTCTCAGATAGCCAAGCAGCTCTAAAAGCTCATGGCTTCTACCGGTGTAACTCCAAAACGGTATTGAACTGTCAGAAGGCTCTAAATAATTTGAGCAAAAATAGTAAAGTGTCTCTGGTCTGGATACCTGGCCACTCTGATCTGGAAGGTAATAAAATAGCCAACTCCTTGGCCAGAGGAGGAGTAGGATCACGAATTATTGGACTCAAACTGATACTTGGCATATCCTCAAGTACTGCCAAGATGGCTATCTTACCCTGGGCTGAAAGGGAAAACTCTTCAGCATTGGCAAGAGTCACCAGGATTAGTTTATTCGAAGGCGTTTATAGAATACCTTTTGAAATCAAGAGCCAAGAAACTTTTAGACAGGGAAAACTTAAACAAGGTAAATCTGAAACCCTAACAGGCCTATATACTGGGCACTGCCAACTAAACTATCATCTGCATAAACTTGGCCTGGTGCAAAACGCCGAATGCCGCTTGTACCTAGAGGATGTTGAGAAGGCAGACCACGTCTTATGCACCTGTTCCGCTGTGGAGAGGATTCAATCCTCAATGTTTGAAAAAGGGCAACTGTTGCCAGAGGATCTGGACACACTCTCACCCAATAAAGTTATCAGTTTCATTAAGAGACTGAACTTATTGGGTGAAATATAATTAGGAGCGAGCCACAAGAGGCCCGCCGATGGCCGCATTGAGGGCCCACAAGGACACACTCACCAAATCTAACCTAACCTATTTTATTGTTTTTAGGAAAATATACGAGGGGAGGACTACCCTATGGTTATGTCAATGTATTTATGTATTTTATCTAGGGTATTATTATCTTCACATGAAATATTCACTAGAGTTTTAAGTAATTTAGCACAGGCCCACAATGAAACTGATCAGGCAACCCTTAACAAAATAATGGATGTTTGGCTAGATAAAATGAGAAGCGTATCACAATTAGATCAGAGGAAACTACTAGGTAAGGGTCTGTATGTTGGAATTTAGTGCATGATATATTTTGCACTAATTAACTTGGGAGATTTAATTTTTTCAGGCAACCTCTTTGTACAGTAGTACAGTAATAATTTGTAGAATTGCCACGTTAGAGCATATCTAACTTTTGTAATTTATTAATATGAGATATCCAGGGGCGATTCTAGACTCGTAAAAATGGAGGGCTCAAATAATATAATCAAATTTTAAAAAAATCATTAATAAACTTAATATTTTTAATAATTATTTTTATTTTTCATAATAATTTTGTTATTCTGTGGTTAGAGCTAGAGTTCGCTACAAGCTACAGTTTTCATTTGAATTAAAATTTGTTGGTCCAAAGTTAAGATTTGTGATAATTGTTTTCTGAAATTTTTTTATGCTTTCCCAAGTGTACCTAATTTGTACCCTCTATATTTTACTTTTTTTAGCTGTTTACTTTGTATTTCACATGGGCCGATCCATACACTTGCTGTACACTGTGTATAAAAACTCTTTGTATAAAAACGTCGCGTCTGTATATCCTAACTTGTGGCAATTTCTTACTGCTAATGTAATTTATCTATTTAAATTATAAATGCAGCTCATAAACTTGGGGAAGCCTGAGCCCTCCCAGACCCTTCGTATAACCGCCCTGGAAATAAATAATTTTCTTAATATAGTATTTAACATTTTAGGATTGGCCCTGACAAATATACTAACAACCCAAAGTAGGCCGGTTTTTGGAGAGATTTGGACTGATAATGTTAAACATTTTGGAATCGCTAAATGATATTACAAAATCCGACGATAATGGAGCTATGACAGATTCTCTGGTTATAACTGAGGGCAGAGTCCCAGCCATTTTGATGAGGATGGTGACGGATATTATCAGACAGACCATGATCAAAGAAAAAAGCAACTTATATTGTCTGACCCTGTGCATACTATTGTGTTAAAAGATTATCTTCAGTCACAGGTAAATAGGTTAATACTTTACATTTTAAAAATTCAAAATATTGGAAGATACCACCTTGTTTTTTACAAACAAAAAAAAAAAATATGCGCTCCCAAATATGGAAGTGGAATTGCAGCTACAGACACAGGTGTTTTGGGATTATTGTTACTCCTCAGTCCAATGTAGCTTAAGAGATTGGATTGACTAATGGAATGTGCTGTACTTTTCAACTGTTTTTCAATTACTTCAGAGTTTTCATGTTCCTTAAGCTGTATAAATAAAAGTCTGTGCCTCTTTCTCTTTGTCTGGGAATAGCCGTCAATAGCAAGACTGCCAAAAACCAACCATCTTCATATATATGTCTGCTATATGTATGACTTAAATGCGGATGTTTCATTGAAAGTTGTTATTTTTTAACACGCTTTTTATTAGCTTCACTTGTATGTTTGCTTGTTTGTTTGTATGTTTGTTTGTAACCGACTCTTTGGACTCGATTTAACCCACTTTAAACGGAAGATTTAATTGAAACTTGTACACTTCGAAGAACCGGTAACAATACAATAATTTGATAAGTTTATATCATTATCCCGATCAGGATCGCCAACCTTTCCTCACGTATCCTGCGTGAAAGCAAAGGCTTAATATGTCAGTAGATTCAGTAATTGTTAATTAGCTCGGTGGTCGAGTGGGTTAAGGCAGTCGACGCGAAACGACTGACTCCTCCGGCGTGAGTTCGAACCTCCGGCTGAAATAAAAATTTTTTTTTTCAGAAATATCTGTTGGATCGATATGTTATAATATCAGCATCAATAAGCAATATAAATATAGTTTAAAACAACTAAAAACACGCTTTCATAGCACATCAAACTAAAAAGTTAAAAATAAATATAGTTAAAAAACATAAAGCACACAAACTAAAAAGTAAAAATAATTATTAAACAAATAATAATGAGAAAAAGTATTATTGTAAAAAAGGGTGCTCGATATACGAAAAATATTGCACAAGCGCCCACGCTTTTTCACAATAGTACTAGTATTGTCATTATTATTTTCAGTTTATATTAATAATTATTTTTCTCTTTTAGTTTGATGTGCTTTAAAAGCGTGTTTTGGGTTTTTAAACTATATTTATTAATGTATGTAATTCTGCCACAGTAAACAATAACCAGTGGACTATCTAGGCTACGTTTCATTCATAAATTCCCTGAGTTCACTGCTTGACAGCGGTTGTGTAATGGACATAGTATTTTAAAAGATACCATGGGTGTATGAAGAAAATTTAGCATTATTGATTGATTAATAAAATATATAATTATTAGTTAGGAAAGACACCATAGATTTTAAATATTTATGCAGCCAGATGTATATATTTTATTTTTTAACACTGCATGGTTAAAATAAAAAATCTGTAGATTATCTAGACAAATGAAACAAAATACCCAATAGGCAAAACATTTTATTATTAATAATTGAATAATGAATGTTAAACATTTTTTAGGTTACAAAATAAAATAGCTAGTTATAAAAAAATTCACACAAATACAAAATTTATGAAACATGTTTGATTTGTTATTTTGGATAGAACTCACGTGTAATTTTAAACTTTGAATTAGTAAAATAAAAATAAAAAAATGAAATTCAAAATTTTGCCTGGTTTGTATAGCTGCCGCAGCTTAGACCCAGCCTATCAAGACTTGAACTGTTGCATCATTATCAAAAAACGCCATCTCTCCTAAGCAACTGTTATGTCACCAGGAGAGCCCTTGTTTAGTTCTGACGCTCAGTAATGTTCGTGTCAAGATCTTTTCAGGTTGCACAATATTTATGGAACGTTGTTACATCTTTATTGCAAAACAGATATTAAACAGATACATAGAAGTGACACAGAAATTACTTAAATGTTTTACGCTCTCCGCAAACTTCATAAAACTAACATAATAGAAATTGTCTTTTATATATGTAATCATTTCATATTTTACATACGATAGTGATTTGTTTTAATCCTTTGTACATAAAATGGGTGTGGCTTCATTTTGATTATCGATACGAAATAAAATGAAGTCCACACATTTATAGTATTAAAAATGGTAAACATTCTCATTCGCCTGAGGAAGGGGTGTAATTATATTGACGGGGGCATTTTTACTGTAAACTTACATAAAATACCTATACAAAATAAACGGTCGCTCTGAAATCTTTAAATTTCAATAATAATTTAAGGGATGAAAATAAAATTTGTTTTTTTCTCTACAATTTCAAGGTTATTATTTTATTTACATCCCGTAAAACAACTTAGGTTAGCTAAGATTGGTGGTAAAAGGATAGCAACATATATTAAATTGTATAAATTATTATTAAAACGGCTGATTAAATACACCTTGTTTAATAACAAGATTTATTTAATAAAATTTTAAAACTTATCAGGCACACACAAACTTCTTCATCCTTCTCATATATATGACATATCACAGCGCTGTCAATTCCCTTTTTAGTCTCCACTGACTGGTGACAAGGCTGCCACCCAAATATTTCTGCATACGTATTTAAATAAAGATCGTATTCATGACATAATATTATTATTAAATGGTATCGATTTTGAGTATAATAGTAATTAGTAATTTAATTCTGATTTCAGTTGATTTATTTTTAAAAGACTCACAGATCATGATTGGAATGTCACACGTGACTAATAATTAGAGTTGGCAAATCGGTCCGCAGGTCATAGGCGGTGCCAGGTAGAGAAATACCCAGATACATAAGAGAGACTTGTTTACTATTTTAGCAAAGACTAACATTTGATTTTAGTCTATTGTTATGCCTCGTGGAGTATACAACGCAATTATTCCTCTCAGTTGTATTGTTAGTTAATTTTATTTGTTGTATTTTATACTTAGTGAATTCCCATATTTATTCTACAATGGTGCTATAAAAATTTGTATAGTGTGCGAGACAGACCTGATGTGCTGGAACAAACGTTATTGTAAACGTCACGTAAATTCTGTGCAACATAAAAATAAAAAAATGGCGTGCCTTCAGCAACACAGTTTATGTTCGATTTACTCTGAATGCTGATTATCCTGTGATATTCCACTGCACATACTCGATAAACAACCATTTCAGGAGTTCTGGAATAAATATAATCCCAAAATTTACCAAGTCGCACAACGTTTCATAACTATGTACCAACAGTAAGCGAGAGCATTGTAAATAAGATCAAATGTGTACTAAAAAATACACGGCTGTGGTTATGTGTTGATGAGACGACAGATTGTAAAAAAATCTATTTTAAATGTTATAGTACGTGTACCTCTTAAGCGGATATTTCCACTATTACTAGCTAGCAAAAGACTAACTGAATGTACTGTCCAAACAATTATTCGGGTGGTGCTGGAGACGTTAGAAAAATTTGACCTGTCAATAAGTCACGAGTTGATGTTTGTTACCAATGATGCCGCGACAACGCGTTTGGTAGGCCGTTCTCTTCAAGAACACGATTGTAGGTTGGTACATTTTACGTGTAAAATGCATGTTTTACAACTAGTGGCAGAAACTATTCGACAAAGTTTTCCAGAGGTAGATACATTAATAGCAAGTACAAAAAAAGTGTTACTTAAATCTCCTAAACGTCTTCGCGCATTTCATAGCAAGTCTCCCAGTATTCCCGAACCACCACAGCCGATTCTTACACGTTGGAGAACATGGGTGAAGGCAGCTTTTTATTACGCTGAATATTCACAACAAATAAAAGCTGTGATACTACAAATCAATCCAGACGAGGCTGCAGCAATTAAGGAAAGCCAGACAAAAATCGAAGATGTTTCTGTTGAAACAGCTTTAAAAAACTATTCACAAGAACTATAAAGGATTACATGACTCCATACAAAACTTACAAAACAGTGCGTTTGTTAGCGGAGTCACTGCAAATAGTGGATGAACTAAATCGACTGCTACACTCTTTAGGTGATGCAAAAAATGAGCCCGTTGGAGAAAAGTTTTCATGTGTGTTAAAGCAAGACACCGGTTTTACCAGATTAAGACAAATTTGTTTGTGATGGTACTGTTGGTGCATCCCCTTTATATAATATATGTAGTATATTTAATACAATTCAAAATAATTGTGATATATTTGCCATTTCTTTAAATGCTTTAAAAAAATGTACTAAATGATTTATTATAATGTTGTTGAGTTTCCGGAGGGTTTCCGTGAATTTCCTGGAGATTCGGGAATTTTAATACTACATAGTAGTAAAGTTTACCAGGTTCTGGGAGATTTATGGGGGCCTACCTAAGATTTTACAACACTAATTAATTATAAGGTAAGGCATAATCGATATGTATATCTATATAATATTGATTAATTCAAACTATATATTCTAAATTATGTTCAAATATTGTAGCTTTTGTATTCTGTAATAGGGCTATTGCCTGTTGAATACTTTAAATAAATAAATCTGCAGATCCGTTAAGTGAGTTCAAAAACTATTTTAAGTATGCTTTTATTACATCAATAGATGTCGAGCAGTCATTCTCAAAATATATAAGCATATTTTTTCACCACATCGAACAATACTCTCGGAGACAACCATAGAAACATACATGATGCCACAAAGTTTTTACAGATCTTTTCCAGTTTGTGATAACCTAAGTTAGTTAAGAGGGTAAGTTGTGCATACATTGTTATAAATTGTAACAGTTTATTGCTTTTATTACTAGTTAATTTCTTTTATTACACTTATTATGATGCGTACGCCTATGTCCTGCAGCGCATTTTTGCCAACTCTACTAATCATAATATATTTAAAACTGATATTGAAACGTTTTATAATAATTATATGGCGATAACATAGAAATATTAGATATATAAAATATAATATTATTCCTGTAGGTATATCATAGTTGCTCTATAATTAATACATTCCTATGAAGATTTTAAACTTGTAAAGATCATGTTTTGTAACAAACTTAAAACCGTTTTATGTATTTAGTACACAATAATAATTAATGCCCTAAGTACTCAATGTGATTACAAAATATTTCAAAATATTTTGGTACTATAAATACGTAATGGTGAAAGATCATAATTACTGTTATATAATGATGACATCTTATAATTTTGTAGTCAATTTATAAATATTAATTATGCAACTATATAAAGAAAACAGTGTGATAAAACAAGGTTCTCTAAAATATCCGAGTCTGTGATGTAACTGATCCATGCTGGACTAATTATTTGAATGCACAGGAGGAAAAGCAATTTATTGTCTATATTCAGATTTTATTCGTTATAGAAGATAGAAATGATACATGTTCTCTTTCAAATCACAAATGAACTGGAAACCTTTAAGTTGTAGCAGCTGTACATTGCAATTTGTTTGCATATAAGACAAAATTTCTAGATTTTTAGTCAACAGCATTTTTCTCCACGGAAAAAAATCCAGTGTTATGATTAATTATATAATAATATATTATTAAACCAATTGTGGATTTAACAAAATTAAAAATTATGTATATGGCTATGTGGCAATGGTCTAGAGGTAGTGGCACTTTTACCTCAAAACCTCGGGGTCCAGGTTCGATCCCCAGCCATGGCACTGTGATTTTTCTGTGGGAGGAGAGTCATAAGTAGTATACTCGGATATTGGATGTATGTCCGTTGTCTCTTAATGTGTAACCCTCTCCCACAATATCATTTAAAACATTTCAGGGATAAGGGGGTTGTCATTACATGTGGTGTGGTGTTATGTGGTGTTATATTATATTTATTTATTTTTTTGTTTTCAGATATACCAATTAAGGAATCAAATGGGTTTGCAACAATATCAGCTATTACAATCTGTTGATGCTGACACAATATCTCAGCTAAGGGATTATATTACATTTTAAATTTTATAAAATATGCATGTTAACTTTTTTATTTTTCAGTCCCATTTTCAAATATTAGGTACTCTGTTTATAAAAAAAGACTGTTTTATTAAACAAATGATTTTGTGTATATGATATAACATGGTTTTAAAAAAATTAAAAAAAAAAAAATGTATATTGTTATATGGTACTTGAATATAAATTAATGAATATAACAATATTTTATACAAATAATTTACCTCATTTTTGATTTAATGTAAGATACACATCATTAGATTTTTAATTGATTATGAAATTTTTAATTATTAAATTATATAACAATAAGAAATAATGATTATGAATTTCTAGAGGAGATGATAGTTCCAGTCATTATCTGAGGTGAATTCATCAATTTATTATTTTGCTAAATTTGGTATACACCTAAATTTCTGAGCTTTATACCAGGTATTATATTATAAGCCTTTTTTATATATCAATAACATATTAATTATCAACTTTGATTAAATCCATTAATCTCTTTTGTTAGTCCATTGTCTGAAATATATTTGTGTGAACTTATATTTATAAATATTTGTTATGAGTCTCATACCAAATATTATATTATGCTTAATGTGAGTTCCCTTCCTCACTACTTTATTTAATAGCAAAAAGGTACATATTTATTTTGTCGTATTTTTGTATCTATTATAGTTCTGAAATGGACTAAACTTCGACCTTAAATAATCAACATTATTGACTAATATAACCCTTAGCAATTAAAACAGAGTACATACCTCGTTTTGTTCACTATGGATATATAAAAATATTGTTACTTTTCAAGCAAATATTTATTTTTCTGGGCTAGTTAACTTTAATTATATATATGGTGTAAACTGAATTGCAGATACTTTTAATATATCCATAATTTTTATTTATCATTTGTGACGTTTGTTTGATAGAAAAAATGAGAAAACTTAAAAGCTAACTAATTAAGTTTGTATTGTAATATATTGTTCAACATTTCTTATATTAACATGAGAAGTGTTTTGCATTCTTTTATAAGTTTCATTTGTAGGAAGAAATTCTATTTACTATCTTTTTTACCTTAATTTTATCATTGTAAATTGAAACACATGTATTTATTGTATTAAATATATAAAGGCTGTTACAAAAAAGACATTTTATTTTTAATTTCTTATATTTTACCGTATCACTAGGTATTGCTCTGTTATACATTGGCATTTCTTTGGCATTGACTGCCCACCTCACCATCTACTGGATGCCACACCTCACCTCAACTATGATCAATTGATCAAGTAATGATCATGGTGTTTCACCCTTAATTGCATATAGTATTGCATAATAATGTTTAGCTGGCTCGGGCATAACGCTTTGGAAGGGAAAAAATACC